>PVJI01008894.1:0-68481 GCA_004026765.1 Micronycteris hirsuta
AAAAAAAGAAAAGATGGTAGAAATTGATGCCTATATCAATAATCACGATAAGTAAATTGTCTAAATGAAAGAATTAAAAAATAAAACACAGATTGTTAGAGAGGAGAAAAGCCAAAACAAGTGTTAAGGCTGTCTCACAGTATTTTCTTTCACTTTTCATCCCCTTCAGCAACTTGAAGGACATGTCCTCCAGGATTCATCTCCAAAATAAATCACACATCTCAAAGTCCTTTTTCTAACATAGCTAACTGTGAATATTGTGTTGTCATTTAGGCTGAGCAACTTAATACACTAACTCAGTGAGCTTATGCTATCTGCAAAGATGATGCATACATATTCTTTGTATTATTCAAGTCATTTAATAAAATTGCTGAATTTTAAGCAACAAATATTGCTTTTTATCCATTTTTTTTCATAAATAGGCACTCTGTATTACAAATAAACCAATGTGAACTACAATCCAGTCCATATTTTTTCTTGGCTTCCAAGAAACATCGGCCATCAAGGAACATTCCATCAAATAACTTATTGAAACTTAAGAAAATTGTGCTACTGAAGCTGCCCAACTCCTTACATACCATTTTAATAAAAGGAGCATTAATTTTTTTTTAGTTAAACAACACTAACTATTTGGGTCCATTATCTCTCTGGGCCTCCTTAACTCCAGCTCTCCTAACGTGACCATCGTTTGAGAGAGGCTAAGGTACATAAAACTCAGAATCCTGTAACTCAGTTTTAGTAGTGTTGTCTCTATTCCTATTTGCACCCTATCCTAAGAGTCTTGGCTTACCCATCTCTATTACTTCATTTTTTACTCCATTTGAAATTGATTTATTAACTCATGTGATTTTAAATATCTGGCATAATTTAGATAGCATACTAGTCAGAGGATGTCACCACATCAAAATGATTTGCTGACCAATGGGAAAACTGTACTGCAGTAATGTATGCAGATAACGAAATTCTGAAAAAGAGGATAAATACTTCGTCATTTAGGTCCATTTTTCACTCTAGAATACAGTATTCTATTTACCTAAATAGAAAGTAAATATTGAGAGATTATTAGAGAATGATTGTGGAAGTGTATCATGGAAATAATTATAAAATTAATCATTACATTATTATGCCACATTGATACTCATTTTCATTTTTATAAAATTTGGAGAAACAGTAAAATTTTAAAATAGCCAAAAAATAAGTTTTTTAAATATGAAATATTATTCTAATTCTACATGTGTGTCTTACTATGCCTGTCATATTTCTGCTGTACATATTTACTTACTCTTCTCCAAAATCATACTTAATAAATTAGCTTTTTAGCAGATATTGACAGAGATAAAACTATATGTTTCTTAATTACAACACTAACAACATACCACTCATTACAAAAATCTTGAGTTAAAGCATTATAACCAAGGACATATGGAAAAAATCACATTGCCACAAGACTGATAGGAAGTGTTGGAGAAATTAGAGGGCTTCTGACTCCCAAAGTGATGGCTGGAATTCCAGAGGGATATTTTAGTGCCTAGGGGATCCCTGTGAGAAGTGTAGGGTCTAAACCCCATGCTGGGTTCTCTAGCTTAGAGCACCAAACCCAAGAAAGTGTCCCAAATAAAATCCAGCTTTGAAAAGCAGTGGGGTGTCTGTCTGCCAAGGAGAGATAGCCAGAGACAGAGAGAGCTTCTTAAGGGCTAATACACACAATTTTGTTTGAGCCACTCACCCTGGGTTCCAGCAGAGGGAGGACAGAGTGGACTAGGGCTGCAGGAGGAGAGTCTGGTATTGGTAGCTCTGAGAAGAGAGCTGAAGGGTCAGCCACCAAGATCCCTGGGCTGAGATTCCCCATACCTTAGAAGCCATCTTTCTTGGGCAAAGCAGTCCCTTCCAAGCAGCAGAAGCCAGAAGGGAAGCAATAACCCCACCCATAGGAATCCCTTTTGCCCTACCCTGTGGAACTTAAGCTGGACTGCAGTGGAATACAGCTGAAGGAGTTTCAGTGTTTAAGCTTAACAGAAAACCTGAAGGCAAAGGCAAATCTCTGGGAATTTAGCTGACCCTCCCCTGGCCCTGGTGCTGGTGACAGCATGCCTTGGTGCACAGCCTGGTTCTTTCTGCACATACACAGGCTCAGCAGAGGAAACCCGAAGCAGTGCATTGATGATATTTCCAAACAGGTTGTCCAGGGACAGTCACAAACAGCACATGACACAGGTCTGTACCAGAGCCTTTGCAGATCTACCTAATGCATAGGAACAAATACAAACAAACAAACAAACAAACTAAAACAGTCAAGATGGAAAGGCAAAGAAACAGGCTCCCAAATGAAAGAACAAGAGAATTATCCAGAAAAAGAAAAATGAAATGGAGGCAAGCAAATTATCAGATATAGATTTTAGAGTAATGATTATAAAAGTACTCAACAACATAAAAAAGACATAGAAACCATAAAAAAGGACCAGTAGAAATAAAGGAAGTGATATCTGAAATAAATAATACACTGAAAGAAATAAACAGTAGATTAGATGAAGCAGAGAATCAAATCAGCGATTTGGAAGACAAGGTAATAAAAAACACTCAAGCAAAGCAGCAAAAGAAGAAAATAATTTTAAAAAATAGGAGAGCTTAAAAAACTTTTGGGACTATGTGAAGTATAACAGTATCTGCATAATGGAAATACCAGAAGGAGAAGAGAGTGAGCAAGGAATCAGGAATATATTTGAAGAAATAATTATGGAAAACTTCTCTAACTTGCTGAAGGAAAAGATACACAAGTCCAGGAAAGTGCTGAGAGCCAAAAAAAAAAAAAAAAAAAGATTTTGTGTGGGCCCACAGGGGCCCACACAAAGACACATCATAAGTATAATGACAGAGCTTAGAGATAAGGAGAGAATCCTAAAAGCCACAAGAGAAAAGCAGTTAGTTACTTACAAGGGGACTCTAATTATACTGACATCTGATTTTTCAACAGAAATATTTTAGTCCAGAAGAGAGAGGCATGAAATATTAGAGTGATGAAAAGCAAGGACCTAAAACCAAGGCTAATTTACCCAGCAAGACTATTATTTAAAATCGAAGGAGAAAAAAAGAGCATCCCAGACAAGAAAAAGCTAAAGGACTTTGTTAACACCAAACCAAAAGTGCAATGAAAGTTAAATGGCTTGCTCTAAGAAGAAGAAAAATAACCTGAGAAAAATAGTTAAACATAAAATGGCAATAGATACATATATATCTATATATATGTGTTGGCCAAAAGCTCTGTTTGACCATAGATGCTAAAATCCCCATCAACATATTAAAAAACCAAATAGAACAATACATCAAAAACATCATAAACCATGATCAAGTGGTATTTATTCCAGGAATGCAAGGTTGGTACAACCTTTCCAAATTAATAAAGGTGATATACCACATGAACCACACAGTCATATCAATATATGCAGAAAAAATATTTGATAAAATCCAGCACACATTTATGATAAAAACCCTCAACAAAGTGGAAAAAGAGGGAACATAACTAAACATAATAAAGGCTATATATGACAAATCCACTTCCAGCATCATACTCAACAGGCAAAAGCATTCCACTTAAGTGGGAACAAGACAGGGATGTTCTCTTCACCTCTTATTCAAAATAGTACTAGAAGTCCTAGCCATAGCAATCAGACAAAAAGAAAAAATAAAAGGCATCCAGATTGGAAAGGAAGAAGTAAAGCTGTCTTTATTTGCAGATAACATGATACCGTACACCAAGAACGCTAAAAACTCAATCAAGAAATTACTAAAACTGAAAAATGAATTCAGTAAAGTAGCAGGATACAATTAACATCAAGAAATCAGTTGCATTTTCACAAGCCAATGGTGAGCTATGAGAATGGGAAAGTAATAAAACAATCCCATTCACACTTTTTTAAAGATTAGATTTTTTTAAGTTAATCTTTTAAACCTTGACTTTTTTAAAATTTATTTTATTGATTATGCTATTACAGTTGTCCCATTTTCCCCCCTCTATTTCCCCCCACCCCACACCCCCCATTCCCTGCCCTTTAGTTCTTGTCCATGGGTCATACACATAAGTTTCCTGGCTTCCACATTTCCCTTACTATTCTCAACCTCCCCCTGTCCATTCTCTACCTACCATTTATGCTACCCATTCTCCTCCTCTCTCCCCTGTTGATATCCCTCCCTGACTTATATAAATCCCTTTAACATTTCATACAATAAAGGCTGGGTGATGATGAATTTCTTGAACTTGACCTTATCTGAGAAGCACTTTATCTGCCCTTCCATTCTAAATGTGAGTTTAGCTGGATAGAGTATTCTTGGATGTAGGTCCTTGCCTTTCATGACTTGGTATACTTCTTTCTAGCCCCTTCTTGCCTGCAAGGTCTCTTTTGAGAAATCAGCTGACAGCCTTATGGGAACTCCTTTGTAGGGAATTGTCTCCTTTTCTCTTGCTGCTTCTAAGATTCTCTCCTTATTTTTCATCTTGGGTAATGTCATTATGATGTGTCTTGGTGTGTTCCTCTTTGGATCCAACTTCTTTGTGTCTCTCTGAGCTTTCTGGACTTCCAGGAAGTCTATTTCTTTTGCCAGCTTGGGGAAGTTCTCTTTCATTATTTGTTCAAATAAGCTTTCAATCCCTTGGTTTTCCTCTTCTCCTTCTGGCACCCCTATGAACCAGATGTTTGGACATTTACAGATGTCCTGGAGGTTCCTAAGCCTCTCCTCATTTTTTGAATTCTCGTTTCATCATTCCTTTCTGGTTGAATGTTTTTCTCTTCCTCCTGGTCCACACAGTTGATTTGAGTCCCAGTTTCCTTCCCATCACTGTGGGTTCCCTGTACATGTCCCCTCATTTCTCTTAGTGTATTCTTCATATTTTCATCTAATTTACAACCAAATTCAACCAATCCTGTGAGTTTCCTGATTACCAGTGTTTTGAACTGTGCATCTGATAGGTTGGCTATCTCTTTATGGTTTAGTTGTATTTTTTCTGGAGCCTTGACCTGCTCTTTCATTTGGGCCATCCTTCCCTTTTTCTGTGTGTCTGTTACTTTAAGGGGCAGAGCCTTAGGTGTTCACCAGGGCAAGGCAACCAACCCCGCTCTGTTGTGATGCTACCTATGGGGGTGGGGCCTGAGACAGAGCAATGGCACTTGCTTCACTCTCCACAGGCTCTCAGTCACCTTGTGCGACACCCACAAGCAAATTGGGCCCCTCCGCGCTGCGCCATGCTGGCTCCCAGGTGGGTGGGCCTGTGCAGATCTAAGGCCCTGTGGTTCTCTCCAGTGAACTCTGCCATGATTCTGGGAGTTCCTCTCACCACTGCCTCAACCCCTACAGGTGTTTTCAACCTGTGCTTTGAAGTCCCATTTCCCTGCATTGGTGGGCTGCACAGTCGCTCCGCTCCCCAGCTCTTCCTCCCTGTCTATCTGCAAGCGTAGGAGGGACCACCTGATCCACCAGTCTCACCCCATGGGTCTAGGTCTGCCAGCCATGGGCCTATCCTGGCAGTTGCAGCATTGGCTCCACTGCTCCACAAACCTTCAGCTCATCTTACGCTCTCTGCCTGGCCCACCCCGCTTACTGGTCTGGATGAACGTTTATTCCTTAATTTATTGGTTGTGGGACTTCCACAGCTGGATTTTCTGTCAGATCTGGTTGGTTTTTGCTTTTAAATTGATGATTTTCCTCTTTTGGTTGTGTGAGGAGGCATAGTGTGTCTACCTACACCAACATCTTGGCCAGAAGCCTCTATTTTTGTTTTTTGATGTTGAGTTGTATAAGTTCTTTATACATTTTGGATATTAACCCTTTACCAGATGTATCAGCTAATATGTTCTCCTATTCTTTCTTTTTATTTTGTTGATGTGCAAAAACTTTTTACTTTGATGTAGTCCTATTTGTTTATTTTTTCTTTTGTTTCCCTTCCCTGGAGAGATATATCTGATAAAATATTGCTATGAACCTTGTCCAAGATTTTGCTGTGTTTTATTCTATGATTTTTATGCTTTTGGGTCTAACATTTAAGTCTTTAACCATTTCGAATTTATTTTTGTGTGTGGTGTAAGAAGGTGGTCTAGTTTCATTTTTCTTCATGTATCTGTCCAATTTTCTCAACACCATTATTGAATAAACTATCTTTAGCCCATTGTATATGCTTGCTTCCTCTATTGAATATTAATGGACTATAAAGGTATGGGTTATATTCTGGGTTCTCTATTCTGGTTCTTTTATCTATGTGTCTGTTTTCATGCTGGTCCTTTGATCTATGTGTTTGTTTTCATATTTTGATTACCATGGCCTTATAGTATGGTGAATAGACAGTTCTCCAAAGAGAACATGGATAGCGAATGGGCATATGAAAAGATGATCAATGTCACTAATCATTAGAGAAATGAAAATTAAATCCACAGTGAGAGAGATATCATCTCACACATGATAGAATGGCTATCATCCTAAATCAACAAACAACAAGTGTTGGTAAAGATGTGGAGAAATGGAAACACTTTTGCACAGTTGGTGGGAATGTAGACTGGTGTAACCAGTGGGGAAAGCAGTATGGAAAATCCTCAAATAATTGAAAATGGATGAGCCTTTTGACCCAGCGATCCCACTTCTTGATCCTCTTTAAGTGGATGGTGACTTTTTAAAAATGCCAGATCTAAAACAAATTCCCAGGCCAGGGATGAGATTTGGAATTCTTCCTTGATTCTAGAAAAATATAAATGTTGACAGCACAGATTAGCAAAATTTACAATGATTTTCTTCCTCTATAATATTACTTAAACTTCATTTTTATGTAATGCATCGATTCTGCAATTGGCACACAAAACCCTTCTTTATAGATACATGTCACCACCAAGAGAATGACTTTGTGCCCTTATGATGATTGTGTAACATTTTGGTATTAGGCCACTTTTGTACTCAGTCTAAAAACAATGCATTTAATACCAAGGATAGAATGGGGCATTTTAAAAATATCCCAGTGATATTTCACATGTTTCTCTTTATATTTCTGCTTTTCTAGTGGAATAGGATTTCACAGCCATTAATAGTAGCTACAGTCAACAGTAGGTATTCTTCATACTCTGTCACTGAAAATAACAGTCACCATTATTTTGTAAGCATGAACATAATTATATCTCTGTTTTTCTGTCACAATTTATTCTTTGATAGAATATTTAAAAGAATAAATAGGTTGTGGAAACTAGGATCCTCACACACTAAGTCAGTGAAAGTACTACATTATAACACAAACTAGAAAACATGTGTTGTAATGACTTTAAAATTGAAATTTCATAGTAAAGCAAAAGTATTGTAGTAAAATATTTCTCTTATGTTGCAAATCATCTGCACAATCTAGTGTTAACTGCATTACATCGACATATTTCATATTAGTTTTCATGAAGGAAATCCTCCCAGTCCAAATATAATCTGCTCACAAATTCTTCCTAAATTCCCTTTTTTGAGGACATTTCTAAGTGAGTCTGAATGTATGTATGTTATGTGGGGCACAGGACCTCTATTTAGAAACTACTGATTCTGTTTAAATTGTGCTATATAAAAATATTGTGTGTGTAATGAAGATTTAAGTGCCATATGAAATGTGTGTGTGCCATTCTAAGGATATATTGAAGCCTCTTACTTGGTGCTTTTATTCCTGATTGCACATGGAACATTCAATTTCTTCAGTAGAAATATGGACCTAATGGAAATCCTTGGATTGGATGAACAGCATCATCTATCTTTATAGTTGAGTGATGCCACCACTCATTTCATCTCCATATTCACAGAGCATCTCATAATAATTTTAAAAAGTCTCAAGACTGTCTCAGAGCACAGTAGAGAATCTGGAGATGTCTCAATCAACAATTTGAATATAAAAGGTTCCTTTTTCATCTACTTGGGCAAAGGTAATCTTGCTCTGTCATCATGCTCCTGTAGCTCATCAGGGATTGAAACTCTGATTCTCTTGCTTCCTTAATATATGTATTTGCATAAGTTTCCCACTTGAAAGAATGCAACAGAAATATTGTAACAAATCTCATGTTGAATGACATTCTTCCCAACTATCTGAAAAAATCACTTTTGCTTTGGGCTTTATATAGAGATAACATCTAGAAAATTTCATTTCTCGCTCTCTCTCCCCTATCGATCTCTGAATTCACATATATATCTGTATATGTATATCTGTATATATAAAATATAAATGTATATATTGAAAGCATTGCCTCTTTCTTCACATTACCTATTATGAATATATGCAAATAATTTTTGTTATATATACTATTGCAGTAGTTGTTGTAATGCAATTATAACAAAAATTGCATTAGATATTTGCCATATGATATCAAATAAATTTCTATAAATATCTGTGTAAATATGTCTGGGGAAAAACATAAAATTTATGTTCTTTTGAGGAGCATGTGAGTACAAGCTAGGTCATAATAGGAGAATTGTACACTAACATTATAAATATGAAAAAAAAAACAACGCACGGTTCTGGGTGTCTGTGTCAATCCTAGACTGTGTGAAGGAATAGTAACAGAAATATGTTTCCAAAAGAGGTACATGTATCTGGACTGAAATGTTTTGTAAAGGAATGAATGAGGCTCTCATTTCTCATAAATACAGAATTATACTGGAGAAGGGAGAAGGTGGTGAGGTGATCCATACAAGGAAACTGCAAGATAGGTCAGGGTTCTAGAGCAGAAAGGGAATTTATGTGGTTATCAAAGGAAAGAGGACATTCTGAGGGAAATGTTTATTGTTTTAGATGATAATCATTGACTCCACCATACACCCATATTTGCAGAAAACAGCTAAATTAATAAGCAATAAAAAACTTTTCTGCAATGAAAGTACCAAATGCACATGTTGACTTTGCTTTTCATTGCCAAATTTTGTGCTTCTGTATAGCCAAATATAACTTATAAAAGACTACAATAAGTATCATACAAGGTCTATTGGAAATAGTTCAGCCATTGTTAATATAACAAGAACAGTTTGTGCAACATCTATGTAACCTGACAGACAAGGAGCGTGGACTGGAATGCACATGTGTGAACAATGGTAACTTCACTGTACATCACTGGGGGTGATAGATACCCTTTATTGAGCATGTGTACTGTGTGGCCATCACTTTCAAAAGCACTGAGCAAGTAGAGCAACAAATCTTCATCAAAGTTTTCATTAAGCTTGAACACTCTCCCATAGAAACTATTCAGATGATTCAGAAGGCTGCAATTATGGACAACTGGTGATGGGCAGCTTCGTCATGACAACGGGCCAGCTCATTCATCATGTTTCATGCAGAGTTCTTTGGTGAAACATCAAATCATCCAGGTGACTCAGCCCCACTACAGCCCAGATTCAGTGCCCCTGCAAACTTCTGGCTTTTCTCAAAAATAAAATCACCTTTGAAAAGGAAGAGATTTCAGACCATCAGTGAGATTCGGGAAAATACAATGGGGTAGCTGATGGCAATGGGCAGAACTGTGTGAGGTCCCAAGGTGCCTACTTTGAAAGGAACTGAGGTGTCACTGTCCTGTGTGTGATGTTTCTTATACCTTCTTCAATAAATGTCTCTATTTTTCCTATTATGTGGCTGCATACCTCCTGGACAGACCTCATATAAAGATTTTTTTCATTTGAAAGGCTATATCCTGTTTGCCCACACTCCTTCAAACTCTGGTCTCTAATGACTATGTGGAAATTTCTCCTGTGCTCAGAGTGTGTGCGATGTCTTGTCTATCAGCAGTGTCATTCCTACAATTTCACTTAGTTTAATATATATGTTTTTATTAGATATTTTATTTTATATATATATTAGATTGGAGAAGATTATGCTGACTTCCAAATTACAGTTTGTCTATTTAAAACTATGTGGAAACCATGTTAATGAATTATGTTTTTTCCCTTTTTGTCAATCTTTAGTATGATCTCCTTTCTGTAGTCATATGACATTCCTTTTTGTATTTATATGCAGCATTGACTTTGCATTAAGTTTAGCATAATAAAATCTTTACTTCAATAATTATGTTCTTTATTAAAATAAAACATGAGAAAATATTTGGCCAGTTTTAACTATATAGTGCAAATACTTTTAAAAGAGGGTAAATCTGATGTTGGGGTTTGCAGAAAAATCTGAAGTAAAGAACAATATAAGAATTTCTTTACTTAACAAGAATTTCAGTGAGTACCAATCTTATGGTTCTATGCTGCAAGATTAGATTTATGCAGAACAATTTTAGCTTTACTTCTGTCTTTTAGGGACACCTCCAATTATTGGATAATATGAGTGAATAAAGCAAACAAATTAAATACCGATAAATGACTTATGAACAATTTCTTCAGTTTAACTATTATATAACCTAAGAAAAATAAATTATATTCTGATTTAGCTTGTATTTAGAGACTTGCATATGAGAGAATTTCTTCTCCAAAAATATACATTCTTTGTTTAAAATATCCACACATCTCCTGAACTTGGGATATTATATAAATCTATATATTTTTAATCTTAGTTTATTTTTAATAACATGCAATTAATGAGTATTCACAAATGCACTGTCATTATAAATTATTTTTATTTATAAACTCTCTTTGTTTAAAGTATTTTGAAAAACACAAATAGTAATTTTCTATTTTGCCCAAGATTCCATGATCATATTGAATTTGACAAGAATTGTCAATAGAAATAAATATCACTTTTCTATATAATTGTTCGGAAAGTTTTTAAATGTCAAAACATGTTATGTTTTCTTTTAAATATTTTAATTGTGTTAGTGCTTGCTACACAAAAGGCAGAAACATACCAACCTGCAGATCAGCTAGTGGTAAATAGGCAAATAGAGTATGTAAGCGCAAGATAATGTTGGACTTAAAATTTACAGTAGAGCTTTAAAATAAAAAGTAAACATTGAGTGTATGTAATAGGCAGCATATTTACTAAAAATCCATCGTATGTTTTGGCCTTATTTGTATTCAATAAAGTTAATCAAAAGCATTCATATAATTCATTGGTTTCTAAAAAGTAAAGTCAATTTTATTAGTTTGAGCACTTAATATTACTTACTTTAATTTTAATTTATTAAATTATATAATTAGTGTCTGCTGTACAATTACCTTCCAAGGCTTTTTTAGTACAATTTGGCTTGTTTTCCATTATCAACCCTTCTCATAAATGTGGTTAAAACCTTGCTGTAGTCATACAAGTCTCTTTACTATTTCCTAAATATATCATTTTCCTCTCCATTTCTGTACTAAAGTCTGTGAATATCTCATGCTGTGAATTACATTCCAATTCCTCTTGGTCAATTCATGTCATATATCCTCCTGATACATAGTTCTCAGCTTCAAGAATTCTTCCTTAGGCCATGTTTGTGTAATTTATGCTTTTATCTACTTTCTTCTTCCTCCCCTCACCTCAACTCTGGTTATTACTCTGTTATCTACACAGTAGGGTGAAGAGTATTGATGAGATTTAGAAACTTTCTTGTATTAGAGCATTTATCATGTGATGCTGAGCATGTACTTTCATATCTGTCAAATACAATTGTCTCGTTTATAAGATAAATATGCTGAAGAAGATCACCTTGAAGTCTCTGGACTGTGCCCAAATTCCATAATTCTAAGCAATCGTGGTTTCTCAAAAGCAAGTCCATTCTGTTCTGCTTTTTATTTTGTTCTATTTTTCCCACTGTGCCTAGTACATATAATAAACAGTCTCCATGAAATAAATCCTTGAGGAATGAATTGATTGCATCAAGAATCTTTCTGGGAATGTACCAAAACCAGTGTTGAGTGTATTTGTGTATTGAATGTCCTAGGATGAGAAATTCTGTGACCCTTTCAACTCTAAAATGTTGAAGAAAGATCAGAGGCCCAGATCTCTCACGCAACTGAAAAGTGGAGCATGAAAAAGTGAGCCCAGGTCTCTGTTTTCACTACCAGTGCAGTATCTGCTTCAAGATCCTCAAGTCCAAGAAATTTACTTCATGCTATTAAAAAAATCTCAAACAAAAAATGTTAGTATCTTCAAGAACAGATGAAAACTGAGCATAAAATATGAAATAAAACTTTCAGCCTACCATTCACCAGACTCACCAGAAAAATAATACATGAATAAATAAATACATACATATATACATACATAAAATTTTTAAAAATGAATTACTCTTCAGTTCCAGGTTTTATTCTTATGAACTATTTTTCTCTTTAAAACATATCATAGGGTGTGGTGGCAAATGTCAACATGATTCCAGTAAACACTACTTAATGACCAAATGGAAACATCAAGAAAAAGCTCACAAAAACAAATGCAGTCTGTCATTTTCATGCCTTCCGCTCTGTCATCCTCCAGTTTAACTGTTTCCCCAAGCTCGAATGCAAAAAAGCCCTGTGGCTTTGGTTAAATGTTGTATTGGTAAGAAGTTTTTTCTGTGGCATGAGTGAGTTGCATCATTTTTAAGCAATCTTCCATTCCCCATGCCTCATGCTTACAGGACAGTTGAAGATGGATGGGAATGTCAGACTACAGTAACTTACACATTAATCCATGCTCCCACTGCAATGACAGTTAACTTTCCTTGATGGGAGATGCGAAAGAGCAGTGATGTAAGTGTGTATGCTGCCCACCTTTTTTTATTTTTATTTTTGCATATATTGCTAACTTTTCTTGAAATGATGAAATTTACTAAATATGTATTTTAGAGTGAACTAGTCTCTATTCCACAGACAATTACTGTTATTTCATTCAATGACATTTCCTTAGGCTTCAAATTTATTTTAATTACTAAATATTCTGGTAGACTCATTTTTCATATACTTAGACTAGGTTTTTTTCTGCTTGAATGCAACGAGTTTCAAACTATAAGTCATATAAAACCTTAAAGGCAAATGGACTTGTTTTTTTATTGCTTATTATGTAATCTATTGCTCTGTTCTATATTTTGTTGTGTTTATATAAATTCTAATATGAAGTCAGATGTCATGGTTTTAGTTGAATCATATACTACAGATCATTTTACAGTAGTGATATTGATTTAATCTTTCCCTTTTGTTCAAACTATTTTTCTATTATTATTGCTGTATTGAAATAACTAAGCATTTATTTTAAAATTCAATACCAAAGACTATTGCCTAAAGCAGAAAACAATTTTCAAATTTTATAAACATAACACTTTCTTGAGTCCAACTATGTATGTTTCATACATGAATTATAATAATAAGTAAAGACTGAACATGTCTATTGTATAAAACTTAAAAAAAACTTTCAGAAAAAAGTATTGACAAAGCAAAGCTGTTTATGTAAACCAGCATGAGTTTTGTAACTAGGCTTATACATTGAGAATACCTGATTGATTTTTTAAACTTTTTTAACCCTTCTAGACATTAGCTCCTTTTGCTATTTATGACATAGAAATGCAGCCCTCAACAGAGGCTGTTATAAGCCACACCAATCACCGTGGCCAAAAGGGTAGAATCAGATGCTTGGGCAGTCTCCCTTATATAACTGTTGTTAATGTTGGAAAACCTGATCAATTGCACTTAAAGACACAGATCCGGTTTTGTTATTACAAAGTGGAGGAGCTGTTGATATCTGTAGTGGATAGAATGATGCCCCCCCAAATGCATCCACACCTCTAAAAATGTGAATATGAACTTTTTTGGATAATGGGTCTTTGTGGTGTAATTAAGGATTATGAGATAACATCATCATGGATTATTCAGATGGACCTTAAATCCATGGTCAAGTGTCTTTATAAGAGAGGACAGATTCTACATTAGTTTTAATATTTATTTAAGTCTATATTTGCATATTACTTTCACAAACATTAAGATACAGAGTAATAAAGAAAATAGCAAGTATTATATTACCAGCATCCAGAAGCTGCCATCACCTAAATTTACTTACTTACTATTAGAATGTATTATATATCCACTTCTCTTTCCTGAACATGGAGAATCAAGTAGCCTATGTGTACTAGTGATATTTATATCCCAGTTTTCTTTTCAATTCCATTTTCTACTTCTCTTCTTGCATGTCTCTGCATTGACTTAGGATATGAAATTAGGATCTACAAAACATATGGATTTCTGCATTTGTGGTTTGCTCATTAGAGGCAGAAATGTCTTACAACTTTATCCTCTCCCTATTCTCATATTATTTTTTGAGATTTCATTTTCAATTCATATTTACAAAAGAAGTTGTTGTAGTTATGTTTATTATAATTACTATCACTTAGAGCAGTGTTTCTCATCAGCAGCATTATATCCTTTTGGAATAAGATAATACTTTGTTTTCCAAAAGTGTCTCATGTATTGCTAATATTACATAAGAGTAGTACTCCTCTATTATTTTGAAAGCTAACAAAGCCCTTACACATTTTCAAATGGCTTCTAGGGAATGGCACTACTCCAGCTAAGAATTTCTGACATGAATTAAAATATATTTAGTTCTACCAATGCGGTTTACTCATATGCTTTGACATTCCATCTTTGTGTCTAGGATTTTTTCTTTCTTTTTTTCAGACTATGATACTAGTTTTCCAAGTGAGAGTGTGTAATGATAAATTTCTTGAGTCTTCAGTTTTTCTGAATGTCTTACCCTCATTCTTTAGTAAGTATCAATAACCCTTGAAGGTTTATTTTCCTTCAGCCATTTGAATGCTTTGCTTCCCTGTCTTCATAAATCATTTACTGCCAATGAGAACTCTGATACCAACTAATTCTTTTTTCTTTGCAATTAACCGATCTCTCCCTTCTCTTGGTATTTTGGAATTTTCTATTATTTTTCCTTGCAGCTTAGTTTTACTACTAAGACTACATATGTAAATTTATATTGTTTATTTGGCAATTAGATAGTTCAATCTAAAAAAATGTCTTTTCTTTTCCTGAATATCCCTGGGTATTAATTCTTGTAGAGGTTCCTTCTGGAACAACTGCTAGACAAATGCTGGATCTTTTGGTTCTGTCCTTTATGGATGAACTTTGGTTTTATAGTTTCTCTCTATATGTGTTCTCTTGTATTTTGAAAATTATTACTTGTTCAATATGCTAGTCAATTTATTTGTATGTCCAGTCTGCTAGATAACCCATTTAAATTTTTTTATTTAAAAAATAACAGTTTTTGTACTAAAATGTCTCTTTATTTTTTCTTTTATGTTCATTTTTGAAATATCTGCATATCCTTGAATCATAACAGTTATTATTTGTTTGCCATTTTAATCTCATTGTTAATGTGAAAATATTCTTTTAAACTCCTTTTTTATTTTGCTCTATTATTTATTTTTCATTGGGGAACATTCTCTCTTTTATTATCTCTATTAAGACTAATCATCTTCAAATTTTTTAATTTCCCCACCAATTATCTTAGAAATTCATAGCACTCTTATAGGCACTGTTGTCTCAAAATTAATGGGTATATCTATAGAAAGGATTTTCTTTGGCATAAACATGTATTATATCATGTCTCAAAGTATTTTCTAATATTTCTTGCTTTTCCTCTTTGACCCATTGGTTACATTAGAGTGTATTATTTAATTTCACATACTTGCAAATTTCTCATATTTCCTGCTAATATTGATTTCTAATTTTATTCCACTGTAGTTGAAAAACATAATTTGCATGATTTCAAATAAGGTAAAAATCTCTCAAGGAAAAAAATTCTGTACTAATATTTGTAATCATGGTTAGAAAATTGTTATACACAGTCCATTGAAAGCTATCTGTCTTGGGGTACCAGAGACTTGTGTCTATATTATTCAAGAAGTTAATGACAAATTGATACACTTCAGAATGTGAAGTTAACTTACAAATTTGTATTCTATTTTATTATTCATTATTTTTAGTACCAACCCACTTCCGGTATATTTATAGGGATTATCTTTAATTAGTACTAAAGTAAGAAAAAAAATTTAAATTAATTGTTAATTGACTTTGAATTAATTGAATTAATGTAAATATCTTGCAGAATATCAGGTAATGTTTGTACCATTAGCGTCACATTTTATGATGTGGTAATAGGGTCATTATGGTACCTATAAATCAAAAGAAATTCTTTTCTTTTTTGTCTGTCTTCCCAAATTTATTATTATTATTGTTGTTATTAGGGCTAAAAGTCAGTATTTTCCAAGTGACATAAAGGCTTGAAATGTGAAAAATACTATGATGAAAATATTGGAGATATTTTCCAACACTTTATACCAATGAGTATAAATAAGAAACATATTATTATGATTTTTCAAATGCATGCATTCTGAGATAGGAGATTAATAGAAGCAGTGTGAGTTATTCAGAGACAGAAGTAAATTTCTCAGCTCTATCATTTCTACAAGAATCTCTCTTGCTTAACATTTCTGTGTCATCTACTCATGGTGAGAAGAAATATCTGTGCTCAACACTATACCCAGACTTGTAAGATAAACATATAGTAGAAAGTGTATTATTCTATGTACTCTTACTGGTAGTTTTAAACTTGATGATTGCCTATCTAGTCCTGAAGTAGAAGTGAATTTGACATATTTATAAATACCTAATTCAACGCAAAAATATTATTAGTGAATATGAATGAGATTATGTTAATACATTTTCACATCAGTCAAAATTCTGGTAATGTTATGCTTAAAGGATTATTGCACTAAGCTTGAATGTGAAA
The DNA here is from genome assembly GCA_004026765.1 of Micronycteris hirsuta. Classification (NCBI taxonomy): domain Eukaryota; kingdom Metazoa; phylum Chordata; class Mammalia; order Chiroptera; family Phyllostomidae; genus Micronycteris; species Micronycteris hirsuta. The sequence goes on from PVJI01008894.1 coordinate 16,667, forward strand.
TTGTATGATTGATAATCTAGAATTTTTGTGTAATTACATGTTATAATTTCAGGCTTTTTTTGAGGCTGATATTTTTCTCACGTTATGAAAAATATTAATAAAATAAGAAATGATAATCCACAATTATTTTTAAAACAGTTTGTGTTCACTATTTCATCCATCACAGCATACATACACTCCTTCAGCTTTATTCAAAAATATGTAATTATTTCTAGTGTTACTTCAGAACATTCAGAAATTCATATATTAAAAAATGCAAATCTATATACAGACATTATAGCTATAGGGAATTGAATATTGTCCCTCAAGAATGCATACCCTCCTGCAACATGAGAATGTGACCTTATGTGGAAAAAAAGTCTTTGCAGATGTAATTAGCCATAGATTGTAAAATGAAATCATTCTTTATTAAAGTGGAGCCAAATTCAATGATTGGTGTCTTCATGAGAAGAAAAGAGGACACAAAGGGACATAGAATAGAAGGGGACGTGAAAATGGCAGCAGAAATTGGAGTGAAGCATCTACAAGCCAGACAGCTAAGGATTGACTGTAAATACTAGAAGTTAGGATGGAGGCCAGCTGTAGTTTCCCCCTCAAAAACTTCAGAAAGATCTAACCTTGCCCACACTTTGATCTTAGACTTCTGGCCTCCTGAAATATTTGAGAATAAGTTAGTGTTGTTTTAATTTACTTATTGTGTTATGATTTGTTGTAGCAGTAATGCAATATATATGCTATGAACATTATAACCCTTTTACATTTCTTTAACAATTCTATTTCCTTCAGCAGTGCAATCCTAGGTGATTGTTTCATTATCATTTTTCTAGAGTAGTATCCAAGTGGCATTTTGAATTCCTTTGGTCTTCTTAACAATGTAGTACCCCTGCTGATTGACATCAGAAACTATTGTCAATTAAGCAACAACTGAAGTGCAATGATTCCTTAAACTATTACAGCTTGAATAATAAATATCTTTACATAAGCAAGAAGACAAATGACATCATTTAATATAACATCAATGGCAGAAGCCAGTCCTCTCAATTCCAATGGTTTCATTTAATTATATATACTATATATACTGTCATTATGTCATCATATGTCATTCACATATTTGAGAACCATTTAATACTGTTTCTTATGTGCCAGATCCTGCAGTAAATGTCCAAGATACAAAGATGATTTGTACCATGACAATGCAAGTGCATTAAATTAAGGGGATTAAGAAGATCCTATAGAAACATGTAAAGAAATATCTGAGTTGCTTTGGGAGGTCAAGGAAGTCTTTATGGAGAAAATAATTTATAACTTGGGACCTGTGATAGTTTATTTTATGTGTCAACTTGACTGGGTATGACGTGCTCCAATATTTGATCAAATATTATTCTGACTGTGGCTGTGAGGGTGTTTCTGATGGGAGAACTCAAGATTTAGAAAATTTGTAGCTTTAGTTATAGAGTTAATAGGCTTGGTGATTAACGCATGTAGAACGCTGTTATTCCAGGAACTGGAATGTATGACTGGACTTGCCCAGACTCCAGGAGACCCAAAAGCAATTTGACCTTTTTGCTCCAGGAGAACTGCAAGCAAGCAAGATGGTATCTGAGCCATTTTGTTCCAAGGAGGGAATATCTGCAGACAAGGACACAGATAAAGAATCACCAGTCAGTAGATGAAAGGGTGCTAGGAAAATCACCAGACATCAGCTTGTATCTGATTAACATTTTCCCCTTAATTCCAAACTTCTTACCTACTTTTTTCCTAAATTCCAAATTCCTTATCTATGCTATTCTTTGTATTATAAAAGATGTTGGCTTGAGATAAGATGTAAGATGTTTTTTTGGGTACATAACCCACCATCTTCTCACATGGCTGGCCATCTGAATAAAGCACCCATAAAGATTCAATCCTTGTCTCTACTTTTCTAGTTTCATTTCTAGGTGATATTAATTTTTTTAAGACTTTATTTATTTATTTTTAGAGAGAGGGGAAGGGAGGGAGACAGAGAGGGAAAGAAACAGCAATGTATGGTTGCCTCTCACATGGTCCTTACTGGGGACCTGGCCCACAACCCAGGCATGTGCCCTGACTGGGAATCGAACTGGGACCCTCTGGTTCCCAGCCCGCGCTCAATCCACTGAACTATACCAGCCAGGGCTAGGTGAGATTAATATTTTAATCAATAGGTTTAATAAAGAAGTTGCCCTCCCTACTGTGGGTGGGCCCCATGCAATCCACTGAAGGCCTAAATAAACAAAAGGTCTTGACCTTTCCTCCAGTAAAAAAAAAAAAATTCTTTGTCTGACTGTCCTGAGTTAGGTCATTGTCTTTTCCTGTCATTAGTTAAGCTAAGAGACTCTACAGCCAGAATGTCTTCAAATCCCATCCTGATTTGTACAAATAATGTGGCTTTTACAAAGTAGTGAAATGTTTTTGCTTTAGTTTCTCATCTAAAAATCTGTGAATACTAAAAATAACTACCTCATAAAATCATTGTGAAGGTATATGACAGGTATATACATACAGATGGGCTTCAAATTACAGTCAGATCACCTACCAAAAATCATAGCTTAGCCTAGCCACTTTCTATTGAATGATTGCATATTATTTTTTGCACCATCATAAAGTCAAAAGTCGTTAGATTAACTATCATAAAGCAAGAACCATCTGTGTATGTGTGTGCATGCATATGTGTGCAAGTGTTAATAATTATTATAATGATCATTTCCTGGTTACCTAGCTATAACTGCTTCACTCTTATTCTCAAAACATTGTTTCAGCTATAAAAATCTAGATGGATTATTATTTCTTTTCAGGACATTAAAAATATCATTCCACATTCCTCTATTTTCTATGTGAGTCAAACAGCAGTCTTAGATAATTGATTTTTCCTGTTCTGTATAGGTGTTTTCTTCTATGCTATAGTTTTATACTGTTTCACTGAAAGTGTTTTCTTGGTTCTTTTTACAACTTGAAATTCGCTGAATTATTGAAATCTGTAGATTGCTGTTTTTAATCAGTAAAGAAAATGTTCAGCCATTTTCCTCTTCAAATATTACATCCCCTGAGCTCCTCCTTTTATATTTTTAGAACTGAAATGAAATGTTTGCTGAACATTCACCCTCTACTGCTTTTGACTTTTAACCTCTCATAAACTCCATCTATGATTTTTTTCTGTAATACATTCTGTACAAAGTCTTCTTATATGGCTTCTAGTTTATGGATTCTCTCTTAAGCTGTGTCTGTTTTAATTTTAAAATCAATGATTGAATTTTAATTTAAATTTTTAAAATTTATATTTAAAATAAATTATTTTAATCACTGAATAATTTATTTGGTTCTTTTCCTAACCTGCTAAGTATCTTGTTTGTCTTCATTCTCTAATAATTTATTTTTTCTTGAAGTTTTAAAACTCAGACTTTTATATTATACAGCATCAGCATATTTTATTATTTTTGTGTTACATTTTCATATCTAAATTATTTGTAGATCTGATTTTTTCTCTGCTGATTCATACTTATGAGAATGTTATTTCTTTTGGCTTCTTGATATATTTATATAATTACATATATATATATATATATATATATATATATATATATATATATATATAAAATTATCCTTAGATAATTATTTGTTTTAATCTTTGAAATGTATGTAGGGGTAAATTCCTCAAAAGAATATTTGCATTTGTTTTTGTTAAGTACCTGGTCTCTTCTAGTACAGAGTCATTTTGGTTAAACAAATAGTTTAAGTTATTTGGGAGCTTCTGGGTATTGTGATTAGGGCTCTAAATATAAAGTCTGTTTTTATAGTTTTTCTCAGTGTATTATTTTCATCTTTATACTGCTGAGTCAGTATCAAGACAATGTTCCCTTCAGTTTGTTCTTTCAGTGTTTTCACTCACCCTGATGTTCTTCTGGTACTCCTAGATTAATGTCAGCAGGTTCTTTAAATAGCCTTGGATAGAACACAAACTCTCTACCTTGGATGGACCACAGACATTTACCTGTGTCTCCCATGACTCATGAAACACTGAAAACTAACTGATGGTCAATTGTATCAAGATGTGGAACATTCATTACAACAAGCACAGTTACAAACATCCTATGTTTCTTAAATTTTGCCAAATGATTTTCAATCACCCTCCATTTACCTTTCTTTTGTACTATAGACATTCCTAGATTTTATCAGACATTTTCTTAGGTTTCATTTTATTATTATTATTATTAAACTGTGATGTCCAGGTTGCCAGATACTATTTGTTTGTTTGTTTATTTATTTATTTATCTATTTATTTATGTTTTAGTCTTTTTCAGGAGAACCATTCCTAGTACATAAGAAACTCAAACTTCTGTTTAATGGGTATGTGTGCATCTGAATGGGTATTCAAACATTCAAAAGCTTATTGTACCAATATTAGTATCATGATTCAAAATATTTTTGCTGATTTTCACTTTTAAAATAGCTTGAAAGACTGTGACATAATTTTTTAATATATTCAAAAGTGTTTATGTTCCCTCTCTGAAAGAAAAGTTTATTTGTTGAAAACACTTGAAAATAATTTGAAAACTATTTTGATGGCGACAGGGCTGCTCAAATTGCTAAATAAAATAAACATTAATTAAAAAGTAGTTGAGACTATGAAGTAATGACATGGATGATTTTAAGGCATGATTTCTAAATTGACGTAAATTGACTTAATTTCTCATGATAATACTCATTTAGCCAAATAAATTTGGGTGGATTTATTTAAATACTTCTTTACCATGAAGTTGAATTTTTGCAGATTGATGCATTCAAGTAAATGTTTCATATTTTCATTTTGTTATCCTAAATGTCTAGATAAATGAGTATTCAGAAACATCTGTTTCAAAGTCATGAAATTTGAAATGGTGACACATACTAATGGATCAGTTTTCAGTGCACAAGTCCAATGATTTTGCATCTTAACATTTTCTACCTTTTATATTGTATACATGGCAGATATGATTCTGCTGTTTTAAGAATTTTTTTCCTTAGGTTTTTGTTCAGGTAATTAAGTGGTAACACCAGATACTGAAATTACACAACAACTTATATTTTCCATTGTTATCTTCAAATTTTAGCATGCTCACAACTTAAATTTTTAAAAATTATCCAAACTTTCAGTATTTAATTTAAAGAGGGTCATTTAAGTTTACACACAAGAGCACGTGGTATGAGGATGTGACATGTCCATGTGTAGGGGTAAAATTGTAAGTCATTTGGGGGATGAGTTGATAACTAACTGTATTATTAATTTTATTCACCGTTTTGTGAAAATGAATACATCTCTAATGATATTGCTCCACAGACATTCTGAAACAAACTATGTGTAAGAATTAATCACTCTACAGTTAAATTTATGCAAGAGATTATAATTATAGCTACAATAGCCAATTTAGCTATTTACAGAGAAAAAGTTTTACATTTTTCATTAAATTGATATATTAGTGAATATTAATTTTTATTGATACATGTTTTCTAATCTTTTTAAAATTTATATTGGAGTAGAAATGAGAAGGTCAAATTTTCAGAGGAAAACATGATTCTAATCTGCATGTATAAAAGAGTAATCAATGTTTTCTGGGATGGATACGCCAGGTGACTTCTAAAACTTGCTTTAAATTCTCTGATGTCCTATACAAAATTTAAATCTGCTGTTAAATTGCTTGATGATTTTCACTTGCTCTACTCTACTGTAAGTTGGGGAGACTGTTCTCATTTTTTTCCATTAGAACTGTTTTTTTTTTTTCTGGTTTCATGACTTTCTAACACATCTTCATTCTTTAAAACAGCACACATTTGTGTTTATTTGTCTCTGCAAACACTATGAATGATAGAAGCCACAGAGGAGCCAAGAAGCACTCAATGAATTGCTTCTACCTCCCTTATATATGGTTTTCTGTGATCACTAATTGTTTGTCACAGCCACTGAACCATGAAGCTGGCACGGCTGCCACCTCCTGTTTGGTCACGTTGTTGTCTCCTATTAATCTGATCCTTGTTGTTTTTTCCATGGGCTCTACTTTCTTACTCTAGACAGACTAAAAATCTGTTATCTAACTGTGATATGAATGTACCAAAATTTTAATTTTGAAGAAAAATAGAATGAAAAGAACTTCTCATGTAAAGTAAATCTCTCACCAGGGCTGCATGGAAGTTGCTCTGCCATACTGATTTTAAGGACTATGTCATTTTCTTTTCCACTATGACTTGACTATTTTCATAGTATCAGAGACCATCTGGTGGAATTTTACAGGCAAGAACAAAATAAAAACATATAAACATTCAGGGAAAGTTCTGAAGCCAGTGTGATAATGATCAGAAAGTTTTTGTTGCTTACCGTTTTCTACAAAATGTTACGGAAAACATGAGGGTGTACCCAAAGGGGTCAGGGACCTGATTTCAAGACTGAAAGCATAATCCGGCCAAAGGCTGGTCCTGGGAGAAGTGCATGAACACCCAAGATACAGCAAATTCATCAAAATCAAGTAGCCAAAAGAAGCAAAAGAATCTTAAGAATCTTGCAGGTAGAAAAACACTTGAGCCAAGGCTTCTGTAAAATCTGACAAGAACAGGCTACTGACATTTTTTTTTAACTAATGACTGCCTTCAACTTTTATTTTTAACTGAGGGGGCACCAGAGTTTGGGGGAGGGGTAGTTCAGCCTGCCCATTCATAAATCTCCAATTCAATAAATACATTTTTGAAGTGAAGTGAAATGGGCACAAGAATCATATCAATTTTACTGGCTTTCTAATTCTGCGGCAAGGTTCAACTACAGCACCTGCACAGCCTGTGCCGCATATGGCATCCTTGTGGATTATAAACATGGAGTGGAGTTGTAGGAAAAGTGACCATTTTGCCTTGACTTGACCAGTTAAAAAGCTGAGCCATAACTTTCCAAGCACCCAAGTATATGTGTAACTCATAGGGTGGCCAAACCTGATAAAGCTGTTGGAATTAATATTATGTAATTCTTTATTTTAAACATTAAACATTTTGTATAATAAAAAAATGTGCTTCCCCAATTCCAACATGCTCCCATAATAAGGGCATGCTCCTAGTACCAGCAGTGGCCTGTTACCATTTGCTTATGAAGCTCTGAATTTGGTTGGAACAGGACATTGATGAACTCCAGGGCCATACTTTACTCAAAGGTTGAAGATTTACTTTCCATTCTAATATCTTTATTAAATTATACCCAATCTGTTTATCCTATATATTTCACCAGGCTAGGCAAAATGATAATATGGAGATCAACCAATGTAACATATTTATTTCTTATTGTCCTTATAAATTAATTCCAAAGAAAGTTTAAAATCCCAGTCTTAAAGTCCAAAGAAAGTAAAAGTCAAACATGATCTGTCCTAAATTTCTTGTGTTGCTCCATCTCCACCAGGACCATGTAGGTAAATAGCCTCCCTCTTGGAGGAAGCCATTTTCGTTCTGCACTCTCCAGGACACTGCCATTCCTCTTAGCCCAGAGATACTGTGCCTATTTCCCCCACACTCATGATCCGGTAACTGAAGAACCAATCATCTTATATTCCAGAACTGAAGCTGCTCTCAAGTTTTCTGAAAGCTATGATACTAGGGGCCCAGACAGGACTGCTAAACTAGCTTGCACTCTGCCCAAAATCTGTGTCTGTACCCATCACCTCCTGTGGCACTGGGATCTATTTCTGTCAGCTTTCATTTCTTTTTCTGTTCTTTTTAAGAAAGAATCAGCTATGTTCATGCTTCTTCATTTGTTTTTTTCCAGCTTTACCTCCTAGAGGTCTAGCACAATTTGTTGCATTTGAATGCCTTATTTTGATATTATTTTTTTCTTTTTTTGTGTTCTGTCCCAGACCTTTCTTTTGCTAACATTCTTCCTAGGTATTTCCCATAATAAAATGTATAAAATCAGGACGTTTGGGGTCTGGCAAAAGCATCCATGATTCACATCAGGCTTTTTCACCTTCTTCTTTATCCTCCCCTCACACCATCTTACAATCAGTGTATTTTCTCATATTTAATATTTCTAAATTTGAAATGCAAAAAATATTACAAGAGTGGCACAATAAACCCCCCTGTGTTTTTTGTAGATTTGGCAATTGTTAGCATTTTGCTTCCTTGATTTTTTCTTTCTATATGTATGTTTGTGTTATTTTTTGCTTGACACATTTGAGAATTATTTGCAAGCATAATGACACTTTATATCTAAATACTTCAATATTGTCTTATATGAAAAAGTGATCTCTAAAAATCTATAATAGAATGAGTATTTATTTTATAGTATCATCTAACATATATCACATTCAACATTCTTCAAATGTCCCAATATTGCCCTTTACAGCATTTATTTTTATTTGTTTGTGCTGTCAATCCAGGTTCCAATCAAGGATCATGGCTGACATTTATTTTTCATGTCTCTTTGGTTGCTTTTAATCTAGTAGGTTTTTTGGACCTTTCTGTCTTTTCTGAAATTATTTTTATTTGTTTAATTTTGTTTATGAGTTTCCTCACAGTTAGCTACAAATTAAACACTTAGGACAGAAATACCAAGACAGCTTCATTTTTAATGTGTCTCATCATACTTGTGCCTTTCTGGAGTCCTAATTCCCCTAAATCTCTCAGGCATGTTCTCTAGGGGAACGGGGATACTCACAACCCCACTCATGTGAACTGGGTCATCTTAAAAGTTATTCAATAGCTCTTTGAGTATTCTGCCTAATCTTCCTGATATTTCTCTCTGAAACCCACTTGCATCTTGCCAATTCCTTAGTACAACTTCCTAAGTCTTCGAGAAGACTCTGTAATTAGTATGTGTGGCTTTAAAAATGTGCTTCTCAATAGGTTCTAGGCTGCATTCTTACTCCTTTCTCAGCTATACTAAATTAGTAGGGGGACTAACCAATCTTACTGATGTAGTAACACATTGAAACATCTCATGTTTTAAATACCGTTTGAGGGCTTTTAAATAGCAAGGTATTTTTTAGGTCCTTTCCTGTTCTTTTGTGTAGATCTAGATTTACTTGTGAAATTCTAATTCTCTTGATATACAAGGTCTGTCCAGAACATATCCAACCATGTAATATGAAAAATAGAGACGTATATCGAAAAAGATTAAAGATACAAGAAACATTGTACATAGGGCAATGACGCCTCAGTCCCCTTCAAAAGTAGGCACCTTGGGACCTCACACAGTTCTCTCAATCACCACCAGCTGCCCTACCATAATTTCCTGAATCTCATCAATGGTTTGAAATATCTTCCCTTTCAAATGTGATTTTAGTTTTGACAAAAACAAGAAGTTGCATGATGTGCCAAATCTGGGATGTAAAGGGGGTGAGTTACCTGGGTGATTTGATGTTTCCCAAAGAACTTTGCCTGAGACATGATGCATGAGCGGGTGTGTTGTAGTGATGAAACTGCCAATCAGAAGTTGTCCATAGCTGTGGCTCTCTGAATCCTCCAAATAGTTTCCATGGAGGAATGTTTAAGCTTAATGCAGTCATTTTGAATGTGACTGTCTCACAGTACACATGCTCACTCAAGGGAGTCTATCACCCCCACTGACTAGTACAGTGAAGTCATAGTCCGCCCATGTGCATTCCAGTCCACTCTCCTCAGCTGCCTGGATACATCGATGTCACACAAATTGTTCTCGTCATATTAACACTGGCTGGACTTTTTCTGGACAGCATGTCTATCTGCTCCTCATGTCTCATTACAAATTTCCTAGTTAGCCCTGAGGTTGCTTTTGTTGTTGTTTGGTGAAACTATTTCCAAAGCAGAAATAGAAAATGTGGGAATAAATCTACCTTTAATACTTTTTTATGGTCAATATCACTGATGACATCCTTCTTCTTCTACACATAAACTGGGAGGAAAATGCGGCTTATGTCCCCTAGAAGCAGAGCCTGAAAGATTTGGGAGCACAAGGTTTATTGAGAATGTGAGAAATGGGTGTATCCATAGAAAGGTTCAAAGGGTGAGTCAAAATGCAACATTATTTTTTCTGAAGAAAAGTGGTTGGTCTTTTGAACCCTTTATTGGTTTACCCATTTTTCTCTGCAAGTCACCCCATGGGCAGGAGCGAATAAAGGTGGAGTAGGTAGTATAGCTGGCCATAGTCTCCCAGAAAGATGGCCCTGGTCATTTGAGGAGAATTGTCTGGAAAAGAAGTGGCAAATATGAGCATGTAGCAGCTAACCCTCACAATGGTTGAGGGGCTGTATGAGTTGGCTTGGTCAGCAGATTTGAGCAGGGCACCAACAGCATTCTCTGCATGATGATCAGACTTAATCTTCAAGTGAGCCCTAGAGAAAGAATTTTCTTAAAATGAGAAGAACCTATCCCATATTACATCTCAGCTAATTTGATGATTCTGGTACAACTGAAAATATACCATTCTATCTAAGTACACATGTAATTTTTCATTTAATCTTCCTAAACAATTCTTTAACACTTTGATGTAGTTACCATTATTTAATGACTTTTTCTTTCCAAATTCCATTCTCTCTGCCTAAATCCAGCCTCGGGAAAAGGATAAATTTAGGAGTCTGCCTCATTCTACAGAAGATAGATGGCTTGTAAAGCCTTTTCTCCTCAAATCAGTTTTGTCTGTGCCACATAACAAAGCCAAAGTCTGTGACCTAACACAGACTCAGACTCTTTTCTTGAGGGAATTTATTGATTCTAGACACAATGACCAGGTGTCTTTCCAAGAACCTCCTAAGATGGTCCCCCAAGAGCCTTCTAGAGCTGCCTAGGTGATACTAAAAATTTTGCTCATCAGCAATCTTTTCCATCCTGAGGGATTCCTAACACCCTGATAATAAATTCTCATTTTCCTAACAACATGGAGGATCCTCAAACAATTAAAAATGGAACTACCTTTTGACCCAGGGGTTCCACTAATGGATGGATATATAGCCAATAGAAACCCAAAACATTAACTCAAAAGAATATAAGCACCCTTATGTTTATGGTGGTATTATTAACAATAGCCAAAATGTGGAAGTCACCCAAGGGCCCATCAATAAATGAGTAAATAAAAAAATCTGCGGTCCATTTACACAATGGAGTATTACTTGGTTCTAAAAAGGAACAAATTCTTACCATTTGTGACAGCATGAATGGACCTAGAGGGTATTATGGTAAGTGAAATAAGTTAGTCAGAGAAAGGCAAATTCCATATGATTTCACTTATATGTGGACTCTAAACGACAAAGCAAACAAAACAGAAACAGAGAAAGGACTGATAGCTGACAGAAGGGAATGGTATTAAAGGACTGGGTGAAAAGGTGAAGAGATTAATAAGTACAAATTGGTAGTTACAAAATATTCACAGAGATGTAAAATACAGCTTAGGAAACATAGTCAATTTATATTAACTATGTATGATGCCAGGTGAGTAATGGAAATAACAGGTAGGTCACTCTGTGAAGTGTCTAATTGTCTAACCACTATGTTATATACCTGAAACTAATACAAGATAATTTGAAATTATAATAAAAATTCTCATCTGCCTTAAAGTTAACTGGATCCAATTTCAATTGTATATAACAACAGAAATTTTCTATTACATACAAGAGTCTAAAAGTTTACATAATCTAATGTTCCCCAGGTGACGTAGCTATTATAGTAAGCATCATGGCTGGAATTAGAACTCAGGTATGTACGGCATTTAAGGCTGACCTATTAGTTACTATGTTATTTATATTTTTATAAATATCATAAACTTTTATAGATCACAATAGATAAACTGTACATTCAAATTGTTTAATGATAAGTATTTTACTGAGGAGAAAAGGGATGTACATGCCTGCATATGGTTAAGAACTTTAATAATCATCATTAAAATCCAATTTAAAAATATTTACTTTTAACAATATCACAAAGTGCCAGTGAAAGATGCCAATGATTAGGCTTCCTTTCAAATAGCATTAGCTTGAGTGGAGCTTGCTTTGGCTTAGTTGCTGTGCATCCTAGACCCCTTGAGGGACATCTTTCTGGAAAATAAATGTGATGAAGTGATGAAGGCATTTCACAGTGTGGTGAGCTAGGCAGTTCTCCTTTCCCAAGGATGCTGAGGGAAAGGGAGTAAGGTAGAATTCTCTGTGACCCCCCACCTCAGCATGGGTCCTAGGAAGACCAGCACAACTGCTCTTTGACCTGACCAAGGGATAAGCCTACTTTTCAGTGGTCCCAACTCCTTATAGACATAGTTGTGACCCAGGGACTCATATTTGTGTACCTTTCTGGGAATAAATTATGTCTTCAAAGTCAAAGAGTCACATAGTCGAGGGAATTAATCATGAGATTTTGCCCATCCAAACAACTTGACTGAAAAACCTATCTCTAGATAGACCCTTCTATTTCCTAAGCTGCTTCTTTTATATACTACATAAAGTAAAGACTATATGATGACTATCTTAACTTATAGATCAATATACGGTTATTGTTTGCATAACAATCTGTCAGTGTTCATCTTTCATCCTTCTGATTCAGGGTAATTCTCTTGTTTCCCCAGGGATTACTAATTAACTTAACAGACTTTTATGTCAATGCTTTTACTTTGGGTTTATTCATTGCAGTAAGTTTTTATTTCACTGAAATGCACATTCCATGTATCTGCCTGGGGTGCAGAGAATTTAGAGGCTAGGTGACAATCTGTTTTAGATTTGACATGCATCATATTTTAGCTAAGACTTTATTTTAAACCGGTATGATTAAAAAACTAGAGCTTAAGATAGAAGAATCCAAACATTTGATGATTTCCTTTATTAAAAAGGAGACACATTTGAAAGGCATTTTCCCCAGAGTTTGAAAACATCTTTCTTTTTTGAAGAGTTTTGCTGGCAAAATTGATGATGATAAAAAAGAAAACAGACACAAAATCAACAATAATACAATATAAAGCAGTTCCTTTTTACTAGAAGGTATTGAGTAACAGGGTTCCCTTCTTTTCACTACTCCAAACTCCTCCCTTAGAAAAAAGTATACTTTCTGATTCTTGTGATGGCAAGTGATGTGAAAAACATAAGAATGGTGAGAAGATGAAAAGGCTTACAGGTTTTCCAGAGCAAGGGATAGTCATGGAATTTTAGAGATATAGAACTAGAATATTTTGGGGCAGTTTAGAAAGGTAGATATAAAACAGATTATAAAATATCCCATATGCTGTACAGTGGAATTTAGATTTATTGTGCTGTAAGCCCCTGAAATACCTTTAGCATTGGAATAACGGAATAGCTATATTTAACTTTCAGACAGATATCTCTTATGCCAGAGTGAAGATGAATTAGAGACACTGAAATAGGACAGAAGTTACTTAAATAACAAGAAAGATTTTAAGATGATACCAAGAAAGTGGCTATAGAAATGGAAACGAAGAGCTGTAATTAACATCATTTTCAAGATAGAAACAAACAGATTTACTGTACAGTTTGATACATAGAAAAAAAGAGAATAGTGTTAAATGTTTAATATTGTTAAAACTGTTTTATTCTTCTCAAAAAAAGATATTATGGTGAAACCCTTCTTTTCCCTTTGTTATCTGATCTTCTCTCAAAACTTCTGGTTACTTTGAAAGTTGTTTCGTCTCTGAGAACTGAGAGAGTCCCAGTTTAGGGTATCTTTGGCTCATTCTAAGATCTTACTGCCCTGTATTTTATAGACAGGGACAAAGAACAATATAATTAAAAACTCAAGTACAAACGGGGACCTCCAAAAAACCCAGAATTATCTTCTGAAGGGAGGGCCTGTTGTAGTACAGACTTGCCATGCTAGTGTTACACGGTGAAGCCAGGAGGAGGGCCCCCTAGAGGGAGATAATTGACCCCACACTAAAGGGCCACACCTGACCCAAATGCTGGCAGCTGTTCCAATTGTGGGAGGAGCCGGAAATGAGACTCTGGGATTTAAGTCCAGGCAGAACGCTGCTTGAGGGGGTTCCTCATGGTGAGCGGTCCTTTGGGAGGTGCTTGGGTCTCTCTGGCTCTCTGTGGTCCTTTTGGGGCTACTGCATGGCTTAGGCGCTTTTGGGGCTCTACACTGCTTGAGAGGCGCTTCCTCCTCCACACTGCTTGAGGGCTCTCTAGAGCGGCTCTTCTTAGGACCACACTGCTTGAGAGGTCTCTTCAGGTCTCTCTCGGCCTCTCTCTCTCTCTCCAGGACCACACTGCTTGAGTACGACGCGGCTTGGGACCACAAGGCTTGGGTGAGAGTCAGGGCCACGTGAATGGTTCTGGGAGCCTGTGTAAAATACAGTACCCCAGACTGGGCAGTGGGAGAGGGAAGGACTGTGTGTGTGTGTAAATAAACAATTCCTTTTTAATTCTTTTCCTTTTGAATCTTTCCTTTGGCGGCAGGCAAAACGAACCTGGTAAGGGGGAGAAACCCCCAGGTACAGAAAAAGGGGGGTCTTTCATCCAGCCCCCCCATTTGTTCTGTAACAGTTTCTGGCAAGCCAGTCAGGAGTATATTTGCTCTGTAACAGTTTTTGGCGACCCAGATGGGACTAATTTAATAATTACCCGTCTGTAACAGTTTTTGGTGAACATGGCAGGATTATAATTGCCCATTCTGTAACAGTTTTTGCGACCACTCTGTAACACTAGGTGAGTGTTCTAGGAACCCATCTGTATCAGTGCACCAGCTGGCACTGTTGTGAGAGAACACGTTTGGCTTCAGTGAATTTTTTTTTGAAGACTCAATATGTTTGCTCATTTCATGATGGGTGATTTATGAGTGCACCTGCTCATACCACACTGAGTGTTCATCAGTTTTTGATAAAGACGGCATGGCCCCTGTGCCCAGCCTCCCCTTTACACCCAATCTTGCCCCTTGTGACCTTTTTTGTTTGTTTCCCAAGATGAAGAGTGTCCTCAAAGGAAAACATTGTGCCAATGTGGTACAGGTGAAACAAAAAATGGCAGAAGCACTAAAATGCATCAAAATCTATGAGTTCAAAAACTGTTTTGAGCATTGGAAAAAAATGTCTCAATAGGTGTAATATATCAAATGTAGAGGACTTTGGAAGTGACTGAAGTTTAAACAAGTAAGAATAAATACTGTATTTTTCGGACTATAAGATGCACTGGACCATAAGACACACCTAGAGGACTTCTGGCCAAGATGGAGGCATAGGTAGATGCACTGTTCCTCCTCACACAACCAAAAGAGGGGGAAAAAAGCAATTTAGAGGGCAAGGGAAGCCAGATCTGACAGAAAACTGAACTGAGTGAAAGTCCAACTACAGAGGAGTTAAAGAAGACACGTTCATCCAGAACTGTAGGCGGGGTGGAGCCAGGTGGAGGGCGTTCCTCGAAACGCGGTTTATGGAGCGGTGCCGGTGGCACTCCAGCTGCCTGAAGCAGCCCATGGTGGGCGTGCCTGGCCAAAGCATGGTGAGCACACTCTGCGAGACCGGGGTTGAGACTGGAGGACCAGGCGATCCCTCAATAGCGCAAGGATAGACCGGGAGGAAAAGCTGGGGAGCGGAACAGACTGCTTGGCCCACCAATGCAGGGAAATAAAGCCTCAAACCACTGATTGAGGACACCTGTGGGGGTTGAGGCGATGGCAGGAGGAACTCCCAGCCTCACAGGAGAGTTTGTTGGGAGCCCCACGGGGACTCGGAACTGTGCAGGCTCGCCCACTCACCCCGGAGCCAGCAAGGAGGGGATCAACTTACTTGTGGGCAGCTGGAGAGCGGAGCGAGCGCCATTGTTCTTTCAGGCCCCGCCCACACACACAGCGTCACAACGCAGCAACGTGGGTTACCCCGCCCCCACAGAGAGCTTCAAAACGCAACGACCTGTGTTACCCCGCCCTCACAGCTTCACAACAGAGCAACGTGGGTTTCCCCGCCCTAGTGAACACCTAAAGCTCTGCCCCTTAAAGTAACAGGAGCACCGAAGGGGGAAAAAAAAAAAGGCCCAAATGAGAGAGAAATAAATTGCGGCAAGACAGGGGGGAGCAGAGTCCACTTCCTCCTACCCACAAGTGAAATACCTAGCTGATTTTCTGAGGAACAGAGCAAACTCCCAACAGTATTCCATCATATATGAAGAATGGTGACCAAGATTACAGGGGAAATTGAATGATCAGATGCCTGACACAGACAGGAAGACCAGGGGAGCAGGCCTTACCGGACACTTTTAAAGTCAGCCAGCAGAAGTTTTTTTTGTTTGTTTGTTTTGTTTTGTTTTTTTGTTTGTTAGTTTTTTCCCCACCCTCCTTCCTATCTGTCCTTCTTTATTTTTTTAATTTCTTCTTCCTTCCTTTCATTTAGTATTCCTAGTCTTCTCCTCTTCTTATTTCTTATTTTTTTATTTTCATTTTTATATTTTTAATTTTTATTTTCTTTTACTTTATTTTTTTCTTCCCTTTCTTCTTCTTCCTTCCCCTATCTTCTTTATCCCCAGGTGAGACATTAAAATCTGGAGTTGAAAAGAGAACAGAGCTAGACCCAGAGAAGGGTCAGCCCTAAAAACAGAGACAGTGACACAAAATTAACTTTGATACTCCAGAGAACTTGACAGATCAATTTAAGAAACAGAAGCTAGCCAGAAGAGTTTCACAAACAATGGGAAGACAAAGAAACAATCCCAAAATGAAAGGAAAAGAAGAAGCCCCAGAAAGAATGATAAACGAAACAGAGGCAAGCCAACTATCAGATAGTGAGTTCAAAGCATTGGTTATCAGGAGGTTCAAGAAGCTTGATGAGCTCGCAGAGAATCTCCAGAAACTACAGGGAAACTATAATGAACTCACTGCAAACTATGTCAACATGAAAAAGGAAATAGAAACGATCCACAAGGGCCAAGAGGAAATGAAGAATACAATAGAAGGAATCAAAAGCAGGCTCAATGAAGCAGAGGAACAGATCAGCAAGCTGGAAGACTAGGTAGAAAAAAACACCCAAAAAGAGCAGGAACAGGAAAAGAGACTCAGAAAGAATAAAAAGGTATTAAGGAAAATGCAGGACAACATGAAATGTAATAATATCTGTATTAAAGGGATGCCAGAAGGAGAAGAAGTAGAGCAAGGGATAGAAAATGTGTTTGAAAAAGTATTGATGGAAAACTTCCCTAATCTGATAAGAGAAAAAGTCACACAAATCCAGGAAACACAGACGTTCCCAATCAAAAGGAACCCAAACAGACCCACTTCAAGACACATCATCATTAAAATGGCAAAATTGCAAGACAAAGAGAGAATCTTAAAGGCAGCGAGGCAGAAACAGGAAGTAACATACAAGGGAGCCCCAATAAGGTTAGCAGCTGACTTCTCAATGGAAACGCTCCAAGCCAGAAGAGAATGGCAAGAAATATTCCAAGTAATGAGAACCAGAGGCTTGCAACCAAGGCTACTGTACCCAGCAAGGCTCTCAATTAAGATAGATGGCCAAATAAGGAGCTTCCGAGACAAAAGAAGTCTAAAAGAATACACCTCCACCAAACCAGCTCTGCAAGAGATGCTAAAGTGACTGCTTTAAGGAAAGGAAGGAAAAGAGAGAGAGAAAGGAACACAGATACAAAAAAAAAAAATGGCAATGAATAAGTACGTATCGATAATAACCTTAAATGTAAATGGATTAAATGCTCCAATTAAAAGACATAGACTAGCTGAATGGATAAGAAAGCACCATCCACACATATCCTACCTACAAGAGACCCAACTCAGGACAAAAGACTTACACAGACTGAAAGTGAAGGGCTGGAAACAAGTGTTCCAAGCAAATGGACAGGAAAAAAAGGCTGGGGTAGCAATACTCATATCAGACCAAATAGACTTAAAAAAAAAAAAGGGGGCCTTAAAGATAGACCCAGAAGGACACTTCATAACACTGAAGGGAAGAATCCACCAAGAAGACATAAACATTGTAAATATATATGCACCCAATACAGGAGCACCCAAATACATAAAGAAAATCTTGGAGGACTTAAAGAAAGATATTGATAGCCCAGCTGGTGTAGCTCAGTGGATTAAGTGCGGGCTGGGAACCAGAGGGTCCCGGTTCGATTCCCAGTTGGGGCATATGCGTGGGTTGTGGGCCAGGTCCCCAGTGAGGGCCATGTGAGAGGCAACCACACATTGCTCTTTCTCTCTCCCTTCTCCTCTCTCTGAAAATAAATAAATAAAGTCTTTAGAAAAAAAAAAAAGAAAGAAAGATATTGATAGCAACACAATTATAGTAGGGGACTTCAACACCCCACTGTCAAAAATGGACAGATCCTCCAAACAAATTATCAGCAAAGATATTGTGGCATTAAACAATACTCTAGATGAAATGGACTTAACTGATATATATATAGAGCCTTTCACCCTACAGAAGCTAAATACACATTCTTTTCAAATGCACATGGAACATTCTCAAAAATAGACCATATGATAGGACACAAAACAAGCCTCAACAAATTCAAGAAAATTGAAATCATACCAAGTATTTTCTCTGACCACAAGGGACTGAAATTAGAAACCAACCCAAAGGAAAAAAAAAAAACAAAACACTCGAAATCATGGAGATTGAATAGCATGCTATTAAACAATGAATGGGTCAAGGACGAGATTAGGGAAGAAATCAAAAAGTTCCTTGAAACAAATGAAAATGAACTGACAACAACCCAAAATGTATGGGACACAGCGAAGGCAGTCCTGAGAGGGAAGTTCATAGCTATACAGGCCTACCTAAAAAAGATAGAAACAGTTCACACAAACAACCTGACCCTACGCCTACAAGAACTCAAGGAACAACAACAGAGACAACCCAGAGCAAGTAGAAGGAAGGAAATAACCAAGATCAGAGCAGAATTAAATGACATAGAAACTAAAAAAACAATTCTAAGGATCAATGAATGGAGGAGCTGGTTCTTTGAAAAGATAAACAAAATTGACAAGCCTTTAAGCACGCTCATCAAGAAAAAAAGAGAGAGGACCCAAATAAACTCAATCAGAAATGAAAGAGGAGATATTACAACTGACGCCACAGAAACACAAAGGATTGTAAGACACTACTATGAAGAACTGAATGCCAAGAATTATGAAAACCTAGGAGAAATGGATAAATTTTTAGAAAAATATAATCTTCCAAAACTCAATAAAGAAGCAGAAAGCCTGAACCAAACAATAGCAGCAGATGAAATTAAAGCAGTAATCAAAAAACTTCCAACACACAAAAGCCCTGGACCAGATTTTTTCACAGGAGAATTCCACAAAGCATTTAAGGAAGAACTAACACCTATGGTTCACAGACTATTCCAAAAAATCCAAAATGATGGAAGACTCGCAAACTATTTTTATGAAGCCAGCATCACCCTAATCCCCAAACCAGAAAAAGACACAACAAAGAAAGAAAACTTCAGGCCAATATCACTGATGAACATTGACGCTAAAATTCTCAACAAAATATTAGCAAACCGCATCCAGCAATACATCAAAAAGATCATACACCATGACCAAGTGGGATTCATCCCAGTGATGCAAGGATGGTACAATATTCGCAAAACAATAAACGGAATTCATCACATAAACAAAAGCAAAGACAAAAATCACACGATCATATCAATAGATGTAGAAAAAGTATTCGATAAGGTACAGCATCCATTTATGATCAAAACATTTAGCAAAGTGGGAATAGAGGGAGCATTCCTCAACATAATAAAGGCCATATATGAGAAACCTACAGCCAACATTATACTCAATGGACAAAAACTAAAATCTTTCCCACTAAGATCAGGAACAAGACAAGGCTGTCCACTATCACCACTTCTATTCAACATAGTATTGGAAGTTTTAGCTACAGCAATCAGACAAGAAAAGGAAATAAAAGGCATCCAAATTGGAAAGGAGGAATCAAAACTGTCGTTGTTAGCAGATGACATGATAGTGTACTTAGAAAATCCTATAGATTCTGCAAAAAAAACTACTCGATCTAATAATTGAATTCGGCAAAACAGCGGGTTACAAAGTCAACATCCAGAAATCAAAGGCATTTTTGTATACCAACAGTGAAACAGCAGATACAGAAATCAGGGAAAAAATCCCATTTGATATAGCAAGAAAAAAAAAAAAAAAAACCTGGGAATAAACCTAACCAAGGGGGTAAAAGACCTGTACTCACAAAAGTGCACAACACTGAAGAAAGAAATCATGGAAGACACAAACAAATGGAAACATATACCATGCTCATGGATTGGAAGACTCAACATCATCAAAATGTCCATACTCCCCAAAGCAATTGATAGATTCAATGCAATCCCTATCAAAGTACCAATGGCATATTTCACAGATATAGAACAAACACTTCAGAAATTTATATGGAACCATAAACGATCCCAAATATCAGCTGCAATTTTGAGAAAGAAGAGCAAAGCAGGAGGGATCACAATTCCTGATATCAAACTATATTACAAGGCCACTGTAATCAAAACAGCTTGGTACTGGCATAAAAACAGACAGATAGACCAATGGAACAGAATAGAGAGCCCAGAAATAAACCCAAGTCTCTATGGGCAATTAATCTTCGACAAAGCGGGCAGAAGCATGAAATGGAATAAAAATAGCCTCTTCAACAAATGGTGTTGGGAAATATGGACGGCCACATGCAAAAAAATGAAACTTGAGCACCAACTTACACCATACACAAAAATAAATTCAAGGTGGATAAAAGACTTAAATGTAAGTCGTGACACCATAAAAGCTCTAGAGGAAAACATCGGTAGGAAAATCTCAGACATTCCACGCAACAATATCTTCAATGATATGTCCCCTAGAGCAAGGGACATAAAGGAAAGAAAAAACAAATGGGATCTCATCAAAATAAAGAGCTTCTGTGGGGCTGAAGAAAACAGTATTAAAATAAAAAGAGAACCAAGAGTTTGGGAAAACATATTTGCCAATGATACCTCAGACAAGGGTTTGATCTCCAAAATATATAAAGAACTCATACGACTTCACTCCAGGAAGACAAAAAACCCAATTAAAAAGTGGGCAAAAGACATGAACAGATGCTTCTCGAAAGAGGACATACAGAGGGCCCAGAGACATAAGAAAAGATGCTCAACATCATTAGCCATCAGAGAGATGCAAATTAAAATCATGATGAAATACCACCTCACACCGGTCAGAATGGCCATCATCAACAAAGCAGCAGATAACTGTTGGAGGGGATGTGGAGAAAAGGGAACCCTACTGCACTATTGGTGGGAATGCATACTGGTGCAGCCACTGTGGAAAACAGTATGGAACTACCTCAGAAAACTAAAAATGGATCTGCCTTTTGACCCAGCAATTCCACTGCTGGGATTATACCCTAAGAACCCTGAAACACCAATTCAAAAGAACCTATGCACCCCATGTTCATAGCAGCACAATTCACAATAGCCAAGTGCTGGAAACAACCTAAGTGCCCATCTACAAATTAGTGGATCAAGAAACTATGGTACATTTACACAATGGAATTCTACGCAGCAGAGAGGAAGAAGGAGTTTATACCCTTTGCAACAGAGTGGATGGAACTGGAGAGCATTATGCTAAGTGAAGTAAGCCAGGCGGTGAGGGACAAATACCATATGATCTCACCTTTAACCAGAACATAATTAACAAAAGCAAAAAGCAAGCAAAGCTTAACCAGAGACATTGAAATTAAGAACAATCTAACAATAGCCAGGTGGAGTGGGGAGGGGACAATGGGGAGAAGCATCTTCAGGAACCACTATAGAGGACACATGGACAGAATCAAGGGTGGGGAGGGAGGCAGGGAAGGGAGGTGGGATTGGAGGGGGAGGGGAGGGGAGAGTATGCAGACAACTGTAATTGAACAACAATAAATTAAAAAAAAAGACACACCTAGATTTTAGAGGTGGAAAATAGGGAAAAATATTTTGAAGCAAAAAATGTGGTAAAATATTTAATAACATAAATATCATAATATTTCACCAGTGTAAATGTAAACAAAATTCAGGTAAGCTACATTTGGACTATAAGACATACCCCCATTTTCCTCCCAAATTTGATGGGGGTGCATCTTATAGTCCAAAAAATACAGTACAAATTTTTTTGTATGTAAATTCTTGGGGGGGAGGTTTGTGTCCTCCCTCTTATATGTTTCTTCTCCTCTTGGGGCTTTAGATCCTAATGACTGAGGTGACACATTATAGGTAAAGGCACAGAAAATAATGATGACTGTTTCAAGGTAAATAAAAATTATACAGCTTCCTTTAACCCTCAGTTTTCCTATGACTTACACACTGAGTCTAGGTAATATCTGTCTATAAACTAAGCCTCTTAAAATCTGACACCCTGTTTTTAAGTAGCTCAGGCCAGTAGCTCAGTGGTTTAGCATTAAATTAGATCTTATCGATGGTCCTAAATGGATATGCGTGCTGTCTAGTCACTGGGTGTTTAGATATTTACTTTGTTATTTTTTTTAAGGTTAATCTTTCTATTGCATCCTCAGTGCCTAGATCCCTAAATTGAATCCCCTTGGGCCAATATTCATGTACTCAAGTTTATTCAGGATTAGCATGTAGTTTATCGTTTTATTCCCTTTTGGTAACGAGAGTTGTTCCTAGTATAAGTTGTTCAAATGCCTGTGTTCCTAGCATTTGCTTAGTACATGTTGAAATCAGCAGCTTTTCTTAATTGTAGATTCTTAATTTCCAAGGTATGGATGTGCCTTTAGCCATTATAAGACCCCAATTTCGCACACATGCCTTTGTCAGAACAGCCTCTTACAGTTCACCAATGGGTCCCACTACACTCCTTGCCTTCTTGCCATGATTTCTACTAATTCTCTAACCCCCTTCCCTAGAAGCTATAGTTCTGCTGTAAATTGTTATGAAGCTATTCTCTTAAGACTGTATGGCCTTCCCATTTTGATATTTCTTGACCTGGCGCATCACACTAGATTGTATGGGTTCAGCATTGTGAGAGTACAAGTTTCTACCTTTCCACTCTATTTAGATTAGTACTCCTACTCATTTAACAGTCTCATATGTTTACATTATTTGACTACAAAATTATATAGAATCATCAATATGAAAAAATTATCTAGGTTAAAACAAACATTTTTGTCATGAAGAAATGAATATATTTTTCTTAGATCTCAGTTCTCTTTTATCTAGTTTTATTCTAAAGGAGGCCACAGAGGAATCTATTTTGTAGTTTTTTGTGTTTAATTTTCTGTACCTGCTACCAAAATAGGTAATATAATGTAAAAGACTTGCTAAAAATAGAATACATGGTTTTTTAATAGCCATATGCTTGCAAAGACAGAGAGAATAGAAAACAACAACTACAAAATTTTGGATATTCCACCCTGATTTAGTGAGACAGAGAAAGCTATACCTGAGATTTGCATAAGCACTGGCCAGAAATTCTCAAGAGAAATCCAGAAGGCTACTCTCACCATTGAACAACAGAATGGCTCAATAATTGGAAGAATTAGGTTGCTCCAAAGTGAAGTTTCTCATAAGGCTGAAAGTGTGGGGGAAGGACACAGTGCTATGTGTGTCCTTCTTCATTGGTGAGACTACAGAACATACACAATACTAAATTTATTTTAGAGAAGAGGTAAATTACTCGCATGACTTATTAGAACTCTCATTTAAAAAGTGTTTCACACTTCTGACAGTTGGTAATGTCTCATTTTACAAGGTGGGTGCAATTGTGTGATTGCTCTTTTTTGAGTATCTTATTCTAAAAAAATACACATTAGATATGGGGTATATAAAACAGAAAAGTAGAGATAGAAGAATACATGTAAGAGGTCTTTGTCATTGTTTTTATCATAACTAAGAAGAGTTCCTTTGATGAAGCCGTGGGAAACAAATGATGTACCCCAGCCCTTTTACCTTAAATATTAAATGTTGCTTTGAAACTCCCAGGTTTGCTTGTTTCTTTTATTGTTTTCTATTTTTTTGCTTGATTTGCTTTCCTCCTCCCTGGCTGTTGCTTTGAGGTATTCCTAGGCTGGATTAAGTAAATTTCTAAGCCATATAAATAGATTTTTTGCTCGAAGATGTGTCCACATTTGTTTTCTTCAATGATAACTGCTTAATGAAACATTTATAAAATACTACTCCCGTTGAATAACTTTTACCTGTGGCATTGCCAGAACACAAATTAAAATCCTTCTCTCTTAAATGGGGATTTCTGCCATGACAAAGTACTAATCCAGAGTGACCCTTCCATGGTATTCTTTAATCCTGATGACAGCAAATGAAATGGGACTGGATGCAGAGCAAATTCTTTCATTAGTAACATAGCGTAGAAGACCTGTGAAACTATAGCTTGCATTTCCTAGTACATGAGCTGTGAAATGTGATCATTTAACTCACAATTTAGGCTCATAGATGCATACTCGTTACTCAATGGATTTTTTTTGTTTTAATAAATTCTGTGTTAAAACGTAAAATTGTGTTTAAATATAGTACACGGAGGTGATATAAATAAGATTGTTAAAAAAACAATCCAAAACTGAAAGTAACTGATTACAGTGTTTAATTTTATAGTACATTCCCAATGGAGGCATGTATTAAGCAACAAATCTGTACTCTTTCATTTTTGTGAGTGATATATGAAATGTACTAATCCAATCGGGACAGAATAGATTTAATCATTTTGTACCATCTTTTAATTGGTTTTATCTATATTTTACACTGCAAAAATGAGTGGCTCAAATTAGCACTATTATTATAATATATTTTTTCAAAATATACATTCTTAATTCCTAATAACTAAAAGCCTGCAATGCAGACTCATCCTGCTGTCAGCCCTGTAAGAGATTCTTAACCACTGGAAACAAGTTGAAAGAAGCACAAGCTGTTATACAACAGAGATACAAATTTCACTGAACATTCCTTCAATGAAGAGGAAGTGTAACATTTTTTAAAAATTAGGTGATTTTTCTTCATGAGAATTATTCTATTTAAACAAAGTAGAAAAGTAATGCCTTTTTCATAAGTTAAAAACTTATAAATTATATGTTACAAGTAGATAATAACTGTCAAATTCATTTCAAATGTTCTTCTACATGTAGGAGAGAGGAGAAAAAAGTAAACATAGTATCTTTTCAACATAATAATATATCTTCTCATTAATTTTAATCACAGGACAGGGGAGAACAAATTAAATCTTTGAAAGGCCAAGTAGTCAATATAACTAGTCCTGGATAATTGTTCTATCAGCTGCATTAGCAGCCATAAACAATAAATAAGCAAAGTGGTATGACCGCATTTCAGTAAAACTTTATGTACAAAATCATGCATACAGTCACATTTGACCCAGTGGGTTATAAATTACCAAACATTTATCCTAAAGTAACTCCTAGGGACTGTTATAAAATAACTCCAAGGCTCTTCAACCAAATAAAATTAATGTTGATCAGAAAGATAATGGATATTCTAGGATATTCTATTCTATAAATCTTTAAGTATTATTTTGAGGGCATTTAGAGTTGCATTCTTGTGTTCATAGCAATTAATTTAGACACTAATACTTTTAAAAAAGTATTTTTCTGATGTAATGTCTTATATCTGAAAATTATCAATCCATACTGAATGAATGTACAGAGAAGGAGTGATCAGCAACACTTCAAGTTATCCATGTTCAAATTCATTCAAAAAATACATTTTTCCTCCATTGCCTTATTCCAATGAATCCATACAGAATGGGCCAGTTTTATAAGTTATTGTTTTCCTAAATAGAAATAAATATATTCCTTTTATCAATCATCATAAATCTTGCAATTCTGTCAATACAAGTTTTCATCAGTTTGGTTGTTAAGTACTTTTAAATGAATGAAAATAACACAAAATAAAGCAATAGCAATACTAGCTACAATTTGTCCTGTATAGTATCTCATTTATCCTTAT
Organism: Micronycteris hirsuta; assembly: GCA_004026765.1. Classification (NCBI taxonomy): domain Eukaryota; kingdom Metazoa; phylum Chordata; class Mammalia; order Chiroptera; family Phyllostomidae; genus Micronycteris; species Micronycteris hirsuta. The sequence goes on from PVJI01008894.1 coordinate 42,562, forward strand.
CACAACAGTAAGAGTAATATTCTCATTTTGTTTGTTTTTATTTTTTATATATATTTTATTGATTATGCTATTACAGTTGCCCCATCCCCCCTGCTTTTTCCCCTCTGCCCTACACCACCCTTCCTATCAGCATTACACTCCTTAGTTCAGGTCCATGGGTTGTACACATAAGTTCTTCGGCTTCTACATTTCCTATACTATTCTTAACCTCCCCCTGTCTGTTTTCTACCTACCATTTATATTTCTTATTCCCTGTACCTTTTCCCCTTTCTCCTCCCTCTCCCTCCCCACCAATAACCCTCCATGTGATCTCTACTTCTGTGAATCTGTTCCCATTCTAGTTGTTTGCTTAGCTCATTTTTATTTTTGTTTTTTTAGGTTTCGTTATTAATAATTGTGAGTTTCCATTTTACTCTTCATATTTTTATCTTTTTTTCTTAGATAAGTCCCTTTAACATTTTATATAATAAGGACTTAGTGATGATGAACTCCTTTAACTTGACCTTATCTAGGAAGCACTTTATCTGCCCTTCCATTCTAAATGATAACTTTGCTGGATAGAGTAATCTTAGGTGTAGGTCCTTGCCTTTCATGACTTTGAGTACTTCTTTCCAGCACCTTATTGCCTACAAGGTTTGTTTTGAGAAATCAGCTATCTGATAGTAGTATGGGAACTCCTTTGGAGGTAATTGTCTCCTTTTCTCTTGCCGCTTTAAATATTCTCTCCTATCTTTCATCTTGGATAATGTAATAATGATGTGCCTTGGTGTGTGTTTCCTTTGGTCCAACGTCTTTGAGACTTTCTGAGCTTCCTGGACTTCCTGGAAGTCTATTTCCTTTGATAGTTTAGGAAAGTTCTCCTTCATTATGTTTTCAATTTCTTGCTCTTCTTCTCTTTCCGGCGCCCCTATGATTCAGATGTTGGAATGTTTAAAGTTGTCCCAGAGGTTCCTAAGCCTCTCCTCATCTTTTTGAATTCTTGTTTCTTCATTTTGTTCTGGTTGGACGTTTCTTTCTTCCTTCTGGTCTAAACTGTTGATTTGAGTTCCAGTTTCCCTCCCTTCATTGTTGGTTCCTGGTACACTTCTCTTAATTTCACTTTTCATAGCTTTCACTTTTTCCTCTAATTTGTGACCATACTCAACCATTTCTGTGAGCATCCTGATTACAGTGTTTTGAACTCTGCATCTGATAGGTTGGCTATCTCTTCATCACTCAGTTGTATTTTTTCTTGGAGCTTTGATCTGTTCTTTCATTTGGGACATTTTTTTTGTTTTGGTGCATAGTAAGGGGTGGAGCCTTAGGTATTCGCCAGGGTGGGGCAACCCACATTTCTGTATTGGGGCCCTGTATTTGCGGGAGGGGTCTGAGAGGGAACAATGCCACTTACTTGGCTCTTGGCTGGCTTTCAGTCACTTCCTCTGCTACCAAGCAAATTGTGCCCTCCTGGTACTGATTCCCAGGTATGTGGGTTTGTGTATGTTCTAGGATCCTGTGGGTCTCTCCAAAAAACTGTCCTGTTGTCTGAGAGTTTCTCCCACCACTGCAGCCCCCACAGGTTTTTACAGTCAGAGGTTTTGAGGCTTTATTTCCCTATGCTGGAACCTTGGGTTGCATGGTTTGTCTTGCTCCCTAATTGTTACTACCAGTTTACCTGCATGTAAATGTGAGACCGCCTGGTCCTCCAGTTCCCACCTTGCCTTGAGTCCTCTCTGCCCCAGCTGTCCATCTCTGACCCTACTAGTGGTCTGGATGAAAGTGTCTTCTTTAACTCCTTGTTTGTTGGACTTCCATACAGTTCAATTTTCTGTCAGTTATGGTTGTTTCTTATTTTTAAATTTGTTGTTGTCCTACTTTTGGTTATGCAAGGAGGAACAGTGTGCCTACCTCTGCCTCTATCATGGCTAGAAGTCAGTAATATTTTTATTTTAGAAATTAGGAAGAAAATGCTTAAGTTTAGAAATAGGTAATTGCCAAATGTGCCTTATCTAATCAGAAATGGCAGCAAGATTTAAAATTAGACCTCCTTTGTAATTTTTAACTTTTCTTATTACAAAATATTTAACAGGATTCTACTATGAATCTTGTGCTTTATAGACAGAATTTGAACCTCCAACAACCCTGCAAAATAAGTGTTAGTGTTTCTCTTATGTAACGGAGAAATTAAATTCCTAGAGGAAATTAAAAACCAAGAGGTTTAAATCCTCTTCCTATACTAATCATTGTATCAACATGGGCAAGTCATGGTGGGTAGTCTCGCCCCAGGCACATAAGTTCTTCAGTTAAAAGTTTTAAGCCAGCCCTGTCCATTATTTTTGTGCATCTAGGTTAACACATCTTTGAAATACAAGAAGTAATAGCCCTCAACGGGTGTATTAACCCTCAAGAGATCACATAATCTTGATAACTATCCTATAATTCAATCCCCACCTTGCTGTCTCCTACCTCAATGTAATCTTCCTTACTTTCCCTCTTTAACTCCAAATGCATAAAAAAGCTGCAACACTCTTATTCTCCAGAGCATTTGATATCTTTCTCCCTGGCATATATCTTGAGTTTGGCTCAAATAAACTCATAAAAATTCTCTACAGGTTTGGACATTTTTTATGTTACATGTGAATAATTTTTCTATGATCAGGAAGCAAGCAGGGTTTGAATTAGAACTTGCTATGCCTGTCTCAGGAGCCATACTCTCCCTGCTAAGCCCAGCTGTAGATGAGTAAATAGAAATGTATAAATTTATTTCAACCAGCCTAAACTAATGGTTTCATTTGCAAAAAATCAAAGGCTTTCTGAGATCAATAAAGAATATGAGATTTTCTGAGTATGTGAGAAGAACAGAAGTGATGATAAAAGAGACTTTTAAAATGCAGACAAAATATAGAAAACCAAGAGGTTTAAATCCTCTTCCTATACTAATCATTGTATCAACATGAATGAATGGCTTAACAGTGAAGAGCCTTTTTGACTTATCTTCAGCAGGGAGTAATGATGCAAATTTAAAAGATGTTGACCTGAACTATAAAAGATAACCCATATATATAAATTGTGTGACTATAATTCAGTTGCTAATAAATTTGTATATATCTAAATATAAAAAATATAAGAATAAAGGCAATCTACATTTTTACTTAAATCTCTTTATATGCTTACTTTTAATAGTTTTTTTTTAAGTTTTGTCTTATTCCTAATATGCAAATACATGGGAATTTAAACTTTATTTTGTGGGAATGAGGTCTAATTAATTGGGCAAATGAGTTGTATGAAAATTATTCTTTGATAGCTTTTAAAACTTGGTCAGTGTTCATGATGTTTAATGCATACATAGGGGAAAAAGAGCATTTGCTAATTTTAGAAAATAATGTGTTGTTCAAATCTGTGATGGCCTGTTTATTCATTTGATTTAAAAATTACTAGTATAAACAATATTTAAAGTCTCTTACATTGATTCCATATTTTGCTGTTATTAGCATAAATTAAGCTTAGAATTATCTCTTCATGGTGAATTGAAACTTAAATCATTGGGTAGTGGCCATCTCTATATCTTATAACACATTCGCCCTAAAGTCTAGTTTATATAATATTAGCACAGCCACAAATGTTCATAAATTAAGAAGTAATTTTTACATATTTCATTGCTAACTATTCTGTTTATCTCTTTTAACACTATAAACAATCTTTAGTAATTTTTAATCCAGTCTGACAAACTAACAAAAACATTCAGTCCATTTATGTCAGGTAGCAGTTAGGAATGTGCAGCCAGAGGTAAAAATAAAGGCAGGGTTCTTGGCATTATAATCTAATAAAGAACTTAATACTGGAGGTTAGAAGCAAAGGAAGACATGTCTAACCCATTGACCCAGCAGTCCCGAACCTAGTCTGATAAGATTGCTAGGCATTCCAAACAACACAAGAAAAACTATGATAGTACTGGAGGAGGGGAGTGTCCTTGAAACTGGGCTTCTGTAAGCTTCTGTAACAATCTTAGTAAGATTGCCAGGTGTCCTGAACATCCCATGATCTAGAAGGTAGGAGGTGAGTCCTTGAAATTCTATGTACCACTTCTACTATCTGGGAAAGAAAGCCTACACATACCCACACTTGGGTTGTCATATCCTCTGGGGAAAGCTGAAACCACGTTGACCCATCAATCGATATGTAACTCCCTCACCCCCATCCCACCAATTATATAAGTCCTCAGAACAAAGGACTAGGGCTCTTGCCACCCCTGCTCTTGCCTTTCTCCCCCACCTCGGCAAGGCCCGTTCTCTTCCCCTAGAACACATGACTAATATACTCTGCTTGCATGCTAACAGACTTGCTGATCTGGAATTCTTTGTCACATCAGCAAGAAGAACCAGGTTTCTCCTGTTAACATTTACGTGGATTGTGATTATGGTGATATTTTTACAATCTTATTTCATAATTATTGTAAACCTGAGTTTTATGATAATATATCCTAATATCTTAATTTATTTTGTACGGATTAAGGTGATTTTCCCCTGAAACTCAACCTTTCTATCATTTTGGAAAATATATATATGACCTATTTCTTTAGTTGTTTTTTTTTTCTTTTGTTGATTCCAGAGAGGGAGGAAGAGAGGGAGAAAGAGAGGGAGAGAACATGGATGCGAAAAAAATATTGATCAGTTGCTTGCTGCTCACAACCTGACCTGGGGACCATACCGGCAACCCAGGCATGTGGCCTGACTGGGAATCAAGCCCACTGCCTTTCAGTTTGCGGCATGATGCCCAACCAACTGAGCAACACTGACAAGGGCTCTTTTGGTGTTTCTGTAATATTTAATTAAAGATGATTAACTGTACAAAACAAAAAGTTATTTCATATCTTCAGCTCCTTCTAACCACACAAAAGCGTTAACATATTTTAACTGATTCTTTTCTGTCTTGTTTTTATGGCATAAATTAGACATTTTATTATTGTGTGTAGACTCAGTATTTTATTAGATTTGCTCTTATATTTTCAATTTGCTTTGCTTGCCATCCCTTTGTGCATCTCAGCTTTTTCTTAAGAAATTGTATTTTCTGTCTCCTATATACAATACTTAGAAATTTCTTAAGATCTGTGAATAGTAAGTACTCTTTAAAGTTGTCTGGAAGGCTTGGACTTAGTTCTGTTTTTCACTCTTTTTAAATATAGCTGGCTGAGCATATAATTCTAGATTAATAGGTATTTTATGTGACCCTTTGAATAAATGCTTCCATGGTGACTGCCGATAAATCAGTTATTTGCCTAATTGTCAGTTTTCTGGTAGGTAACCTGTTTCCCCTCCCCCTGCCCCTGAACTGCTATCAAGATCTCTCTCATTCTCTTCTTATTTTGCTTTAATGACTCAAGGTGTCCAGTTTATGCCTTGGTTTCACTACCATGTTTTTTGATGTAGTTTTTTATTTGTCTTGCTTAAGAGTTGGAATTTGTGAATCTAAAGATTAGTGCCTTTTATCTATTTTGAAAAATTTCAATCAATATTAACTTCAAAAATTGTCTTTCTATAATCTTCTCAGCTCCAATGAAGTATATGTTATTTTCACTACTTATTTAACTTCATATTTTTCTTCTCTAGATTTCTGTGTTATATCCTAATTTACTTGCAGTTTTCTCTGACTTTTTCATTGTGTCAATTTAAATTTAATTATTATGTTTCATTTCTAGAATTATATTTTTAATATCAATATAACTAGCTAGTTTTGTGTTTCATTTTTCAATAGCAGATTTTGAAATATTTTATTTACTTAGCATTATTAAATCATGTACTTTATAATTTGTAGCCAAAAATTCCAATATACATTCTTTAAATGACTGATTATTCTGGAATTTGTTTGAGCTTTTACTTGTTTCTTCTGAGTGTTTAGAGATTTTATTTTCTTATGTGTTTTACAACTTCTGACTAGTTAGAATTCTTTAGAGTAAGTTGAAGGTGCATCCCTACAAAGGGAATATGTATTACCCTCTTTCAAGCAGCCAAGGGCACTTACTAAGGGGGATCACTTTAATACAAACAATTACCTGACCATTTTTGCATCTCATTGGTAGTTAACCAAATAATAGTTTTCTCTGGTACATTGCCAAGAATTCATAAGAAGTGCTATTTTTTTTTAAAGATTTTATTTATTTTCAGAGAGAGGGGAAGGGAGGGAGAAAGAGAGGGAGAGAAAGCAATGTATGGTTGCCTCTCACATGGCCCTCACTAGGAACCTGGCCTGCAACCTAGGCATGTGCCCTGACTGGGAATCGAACCGGGACCCTTTGGTTCCCAGCCCGCGCTCAATCCACTGAGCTACACCAGCCAGGGCAGAAGTGCTATTTTTTATACTGTGGTCCAACATAAGAAAATATCCCTACTATTTTGTGTTGTAAACTTTCACCAAGTTTACAATCATTTAAGCTTTATACAGGGATCTGAAGAAGACTCATTAATATGGAAATTCTGGTAACCAGGCATTAGTATTTACTCCATACCACTCACCAACCTTAACTCTTACTTATTTCTGTAGATTAGTATATAAATATATGTGTGTACACACACACACACACACATATATACACACATATACATAGATACACACACATATATATTGCATATGTGTTTATATATTACGAGAAATTGAATGTTCCAATTCTATTTTATATTTGATAACTCATGGTATTTAAAAAAACAATAAAAGTGCACTGGGCTTTACTAATTCCATAAGCAATGCAAACTTAATTCCCTTTCTCATTACAGAGTTAGGTTCTCTATTTCCATGTCTGGTCTGTAGTGCCACTCAGCTGAACTCCATCTTCAAAATGAAGTGATGTTGTGTCTGTTTACCAAGGCCAGGGAAGTTTGAAAGTGCGAATTCACCTAGTTAACTCGTCCTTTCAGAAAATGCTGTTTATACATAAAAGGAATTCTCAGTGGTCTCCTGATTTTTTCAGTTTAACAACAAGCACTAACATTAACTTCTAATTTGGTCTTATTATTACATTGTCTTGTTAGAGCTTTCCCATAGAAAGTCAAATCTAAACAGTCTTTTGAATAAATGACCTTTTATTTTCCTTCTCATCTGAGCCTCAGAGTAATGTTGAAATCTAAATTTCCTTTTCACTTATTTTTATGTCTTCAGATGAACTTAACAAAAATAACAGTAATGTCAAAACACAAAGTGAAAGCCCATTACAACTTTTTTTCTTTAACATCACCAAATTTGGAATGAACTTACAAAAGAAACTACCTAGAGTTGAATATGAATTCATAACACATCTTGTGTTTCTGTCAGTTTCAGATGTCCATGCTGAAATGGGCAAAGCTATAAAAGAACTCCTCCTCCTCCTGAAAGTAAAAGATTGTATTTGTTCTATAGGTATAACAGCTGCTGTGTGTGCAATCTATACTTTGTTTTTGTTTATTCACCCAGCTCATTAGTTCACAGGACACATGGCATTTAAATGGCAGAAAAAGTTAATGCTCCCCCACTGTGTGTAACAGGAAGTCATTATGTCACTTCTACCAAGTGTCTTTAAAGACAGACTTGTGTCTTTTCTTTGGCCTCTCCAATTCTGCTAGTTGAAATGTGATTCAATGCCTAGAGCCAAATGCCATGTTAGGCAATGAACTTACCCTGGGAGGGAAAATCACAGAGAAGTCGGATAGATGGAGTCTGAAGTCTCTGACCCCATAGTAAAACATACCAGCCTTGATACAGATCACCTCTGAACCAAGACCTAGAGGAGGAAAAACTCTAGGTCTTGTTCAAGTCACTTTTAATTTGTTATGTACTCTAGCTGTTACTAGTACTCATCAGTAAACCTAATCCTAACTAATATAGATTTTAGTGCCTAGAAATGTGGAGCTACAAGTAACAGGACCTAAACTCAGCATTTGCTCAGTGGAATTGGTAGGTCAGGTTATTTCATGATTGAGCTATAGTCAACTGAAAGCAGTGGATGATACACTAGAAAAAGTACCCCCTGCTGTTTCATAGAAGACAGATCACATGTTAACTCCTATAGGAACATTAGGGGAAATACTAAGAAATATTTTTTTTAAAAAAAACCTCAGATTATTGATTTTTGTCTTTCATCTGATTCCTCATCATCCCCCAACCTGCTTCATTTCTAGAACTGTTTGCCTACAGTTTTGCTGAATTGTGCTGTTAATCATCTGTCTTCTTCTTTTTTTTTAATCTACCCTGTGGATAGCCACTTATAGCCATTTCACTGGGATTCCTAGAAAGAACTTTTCTATCCATTAACAGCAGAACTGTGCTGAGGCAAATACTGATTCAATTATCTCATCTGGGCTGCATTCTCACATCTAATTTTGGAGACTCTGTCTTGCCATTAAGTTTAAGCATGGCTTGTGAGTTATGTTAATTAAATTGCTCATGCAGCAAAATGTGGCCCTGGTGGCTTGTACAAGACTCCTGGTTGAAGGAATGTTAAAACCAAACACAGCTCTATGTGGACTCATATCTTGAACTAAATGGCACACATTCATTATATTCTGTCTTTCAAAATATATCTAACTGTCTTAATTCTGTTTTCCATTTTGATTATTACTGCATAGTGTCTTGTGAGATCACAGACTACAGATACCAACTTAACTAGTGAACAAGCCCTTTGAGATAATAGAACATTTGCAGGAAACAATATTAGGAATTGCACATCAGATATACCAAACTTTAGAATAGATTTTTTTATATCAGCATTTCCAAAATTTTGTTCTAGTGGTAAGAGTAAAAAGATTATATGTGAAAAAAATGTAATTTAAGAAGTTTAAACAATTGAATAAAATGTAATAGGCTTTAAATGTATTAGAGCACTAGTTATGGTCAAACACATTTCTGTGCAGTGGAGTCACCTGCTGTCGGGTATAGGTTACACAGAGTTTCTCAAACTTATGGACTAAGGATCCTTTTTTCCTCAATAACCCATGTTCCATGGCTCATAGTATTGAAAATATGTTGTGTTGCATTATCAATAGAATTGACATTGGGCAACTGTCAGGCAAGTGTAGCTGCTTGGAATTTTGTAACCCATGGTGGTATTTTGGCCATAGCATGGCTATAACCAACTTCCTAGTTTTTTCTCTTTACTCAAGTCATGGAGCCATGTTGAATAAAGTCAACCTGAATGGGTCAAATCTAGTATAGCTAAATATATTGAAAAATGCTTAAATCATAAAAAGTCTGAAAGCTAGTATTAAATTCCAAATCTGATCATCCATAACATGCTAAGTCTCAGAAGAGCTTCCAGAGCCTTTTGGGGCCAATGACTCAGCAAGCTCAGCCCCAGGATATGTAATAAATCATGGATCATTTGGCAAAGACACCAAATGAAGCATGCGATCCCAATAAAACTGAAGAAGTCCGAGTTCAAAAGCCTTATGCACCAGACACAGACTACAGAGAAAGATATTCACTGGCAGAATATATTTCACATGTGGAATAATTGTAAAAGACTGACAAAATCTTCACAATTAAAGACTGATAAAGTGGATGGCTTCTAGAAAAAATGTTTTGTCTATATTCTTATGTAAGACAAGTATCCAATAGTATTATATGACATTTTAATAAAATTAAATTTCATTATAAAGTTTGTATAATAGAATAAAAACTTATTTTATGAAAATGATCTCCCTTCACAATAAATTGGACCCTGAAACACCTAATCACCTTATGGTCACCATCTAAACATTTCAGAGTCAGTACCGATGGATGTCAGGAACACTTTCTCATTAATGGAGATCCACAGAGATCAAAACTCACACTTGTATGTGTACATGTTTAGGTGGTGGAAGGGGTATTCAAGTATTGTTGTTCAAAATCAAATTTTAAATTTTTCTATATTTACGTATTTGTGACCTATAACCTATAGGTTTTGGAGCTTTAACGATCGGCAAAAAACAATTTTTCCAAAGTGTTCATTTCTCCTCAGCATAAAAATATTGCTCTATTTCTATACCACTTTTCAGAAATAGGAAATTATGTTTAAAAATATAGATATTGTGATTAAGACTGTGCTTGATTACCATTAGCAAAAAAAAAAAAAAAAAAGTCTGCAGTCTACATTGGCAAATTTTGTTACCTCCTGGGCTGCTCAGGGAAGAATGTATTATAAAGCATCTTGACTGTGAAGTACATAAAGTATATGAATTAAAGCAGGAGTTTTTTCTTTTGGTAAAATAAGTAGATCTAATATGGTCAATTTTATTGAGAAATGCTTAAAAATATCTGGAAACAACAGGAGTATTATTTTTCTTCTTCCTTATCGTGATTCTGCTGGCTACAAGTTTATGTTACAACACTAATCATTTTCTCTGTCCCTCCTATAGTCACAAACCCAGGTTGGCAAGCAAGAAAAGAAAAAGACAAGAGACAGACCCTTGAACAGGGTACATCCACATAAAATATAGGACAAATCCCTTAACTCCCCATGACCTCCAATGCTGTCCCTAAGTAAAAGTTTCTAATATTATGAAAGCAAACAAAAAAAAAATCTTTACAAAACTTTTGATGAAAAGATTTCATATTTATCAGTTACATGTGACCAATGCCAGATACAATGTATCTCACTTCTAGACCATCATTTCTAAAAGTTTTATTATTAAACTAAGAACTAGGTGCCTTGGTGGGGCAGGGCAGTAGTGTACAGGGGTGGTCAAACACCACAGGCTGAGTCAGAAGCTCTAGGTGTGCAATTATAGGACTGTTTCATCTACTTCTTGTCATTATTTTCTTTAACAAAGTAGTGCTCAAATTTTAGTGTGTTTTAAAGTTAAAATCACTAGGAATGCTTGTTCAAACTATTGATGCCTATCCTCACCATGGAGATGGATTATCAGTTGACTGTCTGGGTTCTGGGCACTAATAATTTGAATAAGCTCTGTGGGTGACCCTAACATCATGGCTTTAAATCTGTGACATACAGGCCGAATGACTAGGACAGGGCAGAAAGATTTTATTTGATTAAGGGAACAGATAGCCAGATTTTTCTCCAAGTGCAAATGAGAGATTTGAGATACATCTCATTTCAGTTTGTTTCGATACAAAGTAAATAGTTTTTAAAATATGCATTTTTATATGATTTTAAGAGTTTTACTTTCTGAAGGTAGAAACTACAAAATTGAACAGAGGAGAAAAAGGTGTAATCCTGAGAATATGATCCCACATTTAATCCTTTTAAAGTCATTAATTCTGACATCTGGTTTTAAATATAAGTGCTTTAATTTTATATTCACAAAACTAATTACAATAATATACTAAAATGAATTTTGTTAGGATTTTTTAATGTGTGTTAGAGGGTGTAAATCTTCCTACTACAACTTAATTCTTCTGTCTGTCCAACAGAAACTATTTTTATTACGTCACCGTCAGAGTATAGTGGACTTTCCCAAACACAGTGAGCATGTACCCCTGTGGTGACCGCGAAAGTCACTGATTTCAGGGAAATGAGCATCCAGTCATGTATTCCATACCCTTTGGCAACTAGAAAATGTTAAAGTGCTTGAAAGATAGACTCTACAACAGCGGTCTTCAACCGGGTGCACCGCAAGAATTTTTAGAACATGTAATATCTGACTATTTAGTCAGGGGCACTGACCTATTTTCCCTTAGACTGTCAAATAAGAAAATGACAACAGCCAACACAACAATAGCCATCTGGTGTGAATAAATCAAAATTATACCTATTATTTTGTCAGACTGGCAAAAAATACATTATTTTGGTGTGCCACACAATGAAAAAGGTTAAAAATCGCTTTTCTACAATGATGTTCAGAGAGAGAATTTATAATCTATACAGGTACCTATAAAAATATTTGAAAGTTAAAGTGAGACTTGCATTGTTAACACTTGTAGATTTGCATTGTTGGGGATTATCTTAAACTTCGCATAGTTCTATATTCGCTGTATTAAAATTTGCATTGCTGCTGCATTAGAGGAAGCTAACAAATGATATTTCCACTTTCTGTGTCAGAATAAATTTAGAGAGCATGATTCTAGTAATTTCTACATTTCCGTCAAGTCAACGTTCCTTCCTATCTTACTTCACCAGCCCACTCCTAGGACCCAGTTTAAATGATACATTTCGGTAAACGCTTCGTGAATAACCAGTCTCTAAAGATGAGCAGAGGTCCTCAGCTGCATCATGTCACTGAAAGCACAGAAAACCTGCTGAACTACCTTTTCTGCATCTGTCCCAGACATGACTTCTGGGCTGAACAGGCCACAACAAACCTGGCGTCTCTGATACTGTAGAAAAAGCCATAGCCATTGTGGACTATGGGAACCACCACTCCATGGACTTTTAAGTAATCAGTCGGGCTTGTTGAGAGAACCAAGTTGCCTCCTCCTCCACTTCTGGAGAAGAGTGTGTCCGTGAAGAGCCCTGGAGAAGGGAGACCTTCCTCTTTTGCTATGAGTGACAGACCTAAAAGATAACGGTCAAATCCTTTTCCGTCACTACATTTTGATAAATATATTCTGTAAGTTAATGTAACGACAAACACAAATTTTACAAAAAATAAATAAAAGTCATTCAGGAGCTTTGTTGCTTATAAAATGATTTACTTATCTCTATTTTCCTGGGTTTAGAGATTTACATAGAATATACAGCTTGGTTTATATGCAATGTGGTCATTCAGCCTTTTTTAAAATACAGAAAGCCTTAAATATTACTACTAACAGTTCTCTAATAGCTCAAAGTTTGAGTTATTGGTGTTCCTCTCTCTTGCTCTCTCGCTCCCGCTCTCTCCCTCAGCCAGCAGCTCATTGCCAGCCTTTAATAAACAAGATTTCCCTTCCTTGATTATACTCTTCAATGGAGAGATACAAAAGTTTCAAAATTACCTCTTTCTTTTCAGACAAAATACTAGGAATATATAAAATTCTCTGCATAAGTCCTGCAAGTGCTTAAACATCATTTTCCTTTTTCTTTCACATTGGCGCCTCCTCTTTCTGCTTAGACTCATTTAATAGTTCCCTCCTTTTGATCATATGCTTCAATATCTGTCACAAGTGATGACAGTGGTTTCCCCAACCCTGTAAGTATATATTGTGTTCATCAATTTGTTCTCTTTCCTAACCAGGTGTTCTGCCATGTAAAACTTCCTTCCTTCTGAATTGGTATCTTAACAATTTCACTCTTAACTCCTCAAATTAATTAAACAAGGAAGGCTGATGTGGCCCTGTTACTCTGGTGGCCAATGTAAGCAAAACAACATCTAAACCCATAAATGCCCCTGGGTTAGAAATTAAAATGCTAAAGACAACCACCCATAAACAGCCATCTAGGCTTTAAACTGTAGCCAGTCAATAATTTCCTTACTTTATGTCTGCATTTTCTCTATATAAGTCTTCCCTCTCACCTCTGCGGCAAAGCCCTCCTAACCACTTCCAACTTGACACTCCCTGATTCTAAGTGATTTTTTTTGTTCAAATGTATTCTTAAAACTTTTAATATGCCCCGTTTATCTTTAAAAATAATTATAGAGGACTTAATAGATATTAAATACTGAATAATGATAAAATAAACAGAAAAAGTGAGTATGCATTTATGATATAAAATGAACTCTGCTGCCTTGTTTAAGTTCTCCACACTATGCAAGTAAAAATAAAACTTTGTGTGTATTAATGTGAATATTACAGTCTTTTGTCAATTTGTATTGTTTGCTTAAGGATTGAAAATAGCATTCCATAATTTCCATTATTAATTTATCTGAAACTCAAAATCCTCTAGCTTTTCTTCCACTTACCAAACCAAAATGAGTAGACTGCTAAGGAGTTTTAAGTGCTCAGTGCCCAGAAGCCTACATAATTCACTGTTAACTGTGAGTTATCCTATGTAACACCTAAAATTCAATATCCTGGTAGAGTCCAAAGTAATTAAAAGAGGAAAATATCAAAGAACTTAAACCTTCATAGAACCTGAAAGGATTTCTAATGGCCAAGATCTCATTAAAAGATACGGATTGAATGTGAAGGTGGACAAGGGCAAGGGAGGTGCTCAGCCTGTGACTGACAGTGCACCTGCCCCCTTCATGCACTAGAGACCTCCACACACCAGGGTCAGTGACAAATGGCATGTGGCACTTCAGTTCACTTCAGAACAGCAAACAGCTTTGCTTCCTTTTTCCTTCCCTGAGCTCTTGGTGCCTGAGTTTGTGTATGCAGGTCACTTCAGCTCATTGCTTAAAGAACTATAAAAATCCAGTTGTGTATTAAAAAAAACAACAACAACAACTTTATTGCTTCACTCCTATAGCACTTCTTTTAAAGCAATTAAGGCCCATGTAAACAAGTACTGTAGACCCAAGGTTTGGGACTATGTTCAATAAACAAGAAACACACACACACACACACACACACACACACACACACTGATATAATATCCTAAATGATTAGGTGGTATTTCCATGTTCTATGATTGAATTCTATTTTTTTCTGTCTCTCCAGTAAAGAAATAAATGTATATTAACAAAATATGTATGACATGCTAACCTAATTTCCCAAAACATGTCCTCACATTATAACTGCCCTTGTCAAATGCACAGTCTAAAGCATATGTTTCAACACTCAATGTCTGCACATAGTGTTTCTCAGAAGATCGTGGCCATAGTTCCCAGTCTTCTAGTGGGCAGCTCTATGGCATTAGGGAAGTCATCTAACTTCCTTGGGATTTAGAGAAATAAATAAGTTGTACTAAAGGCCTTTACTAAATTATTTTTTGAGCTTACAAGGAACATCTTTTATTGTGAGAAGCTCTGTAAAATGTACAGAGAATAAAATGAAAAGTGTGATCAATTTCTCCACACAAGAGGAAAACTGATTAACACAGTCTCTTATGATCAGTCTTGAGGCCTTCTCTCACTTGACCCTCTGTTCTATTCTGTCCTGCCCTGTCCTATTCTATTCTCTTTCCATTCCATCTCATCCCATTCTGCCATCCACACTCATGTGGCCTCACCAGGTATCTTGTCATCTCTACAACTTTGCTATAACAAAGTCTGAACCAAACACTCTAATTTTTCAATTTGATAAATTAATTATACCGAATATAGTAATTATTTGATTATTGAGAACATATTGATTCCTTGGCCCTTTTAAGGTTTCCTTACATACCTGAACTATAATATTACCGGATGTATAAAATATTCAGTAATGTAAGAACAGAAATCAATGAAATAGAAAAGTACTCAATAGAAAAATATTAAAAAGACAAATTGTAGTTCTCTAAAATAATAAAACTGATAAAAACCATAGCAAAATTAATGGGAAAAAATCAGTAATACAAATGGAAGAATCCTTAAGATACTTAAAATATTAAATATAAAAAGAATATGATCAAGAACTATGTGTCAGTATGTTTGCTAATTTAGACACAGTAAGGAAATTTCTTCATTGCAAAATTTATAAAAACTAGAACAATAAGAAATAAAATCTTAAATAATCTTACATCTGTTGCAAATTTGGATTTTTTAATTTTTTAAAAGATTTTATTTACTTATGTTTAGAGAGATGGAAACAGAGGAGAAAGAGAGGGGAAAAGGAAAGAGAAAGGGAGGGAGAGAAACATCAGTGTGTGATTGTCTCTAGCATGCCCCCTACTGGGGACCTGGCCCACAGCCCAGGCATGTGCCTTGAGTGGGAATTGAACCAGACACCCTTTGGTTCACAGGCCAGCACTCAACCCACTGAGCCACACTAGCCAGGGCTCATATTTGTTTTTTTTAGGTAAAGTTTCCTAAAAAACATATTTCAGAACCAGACATATTTCCTAGAAAGTCAATCTTAGTATTTAAGAAAGAAATAATTTAATGTTACATAAACTCTTCCAGAGGAAAACACAAAAAAATATGAAGGGCTTACCAACTCATTTTATGAAGCCAGCATAAATTTGTTGACTAAAATTTGTCAGGATTCAAAAAGAGAAAATTTCAGGATAGTTTCATTTGTCAGAGACAAAAACCCTAAATATATAATATTTAAAGAAAATTGCATGATAAATGAAAATAAAAATTTATGATGACAGAGTAATTGTATATAGATGAACAGACTAAAGAAAATAATCATAATCTCAAATTTGGTAAAAATATTTGATGAAAATAAATGCATGTTTATGATTAAAATTTTTTCAGTAAACTCAGAACAAAAAGAAATCGTTCTCTTTCTCCTGTGAGCAAATTCTCATTGTTAGTACAAATAGTACCTCCTATAAGCAAATGTCTTTCATTATTTAATCCACAGTTAGCTCTGCTTTTTTCAGCTTCTATTTTCTACAATAAAGATATTATTTTGCTTGCTACCTTTTTTGCACTTGCTCATATAACACATGCATTAAAATTTAAATTTGTGTTGTATTTGCATAGTTTGTTAACTAAATTATCACCTCTTTGAAGTGATGGACTGTGAATAATATATACATTTAGAAGATAAAATAAATGAAGCATTTTGTTTTACTACAGCAAATAGATATAAAGCTTGTGTGACACACACTAACAGGTTAGGTTCTAGATATACAATAATAAAATATGAGGCTTGTCCCCATGAAATGCAGTCTAGCAGAGATACAGACATATGAACAAAAATAAGTAAATCTAATAGGCAAAGACATAGAACAAAGTGATAATAGGAAAAAAAAATCTATATTTGACTGAGTAGTAATATAAGCATATATAATGTTATATTTTAACAGTATTAAGATTTTCTAATGCAATCAATTTACGCTAACTAAATGCAATTAATTGGTATCATTAAGTACTTAGTTCTTGAATATATACACATGAATGAGAAATGTTCTCCACTCTTATCAAAGCTACACTTCTGATGAAGAAGGATGGATACTAATGAAATGTGGCAGGTACATTATAGAGATAAGTACAAAGTAATCTGGGAACAAAAAGAACAAAGATAGCAGCTTTGTCTGAGGCATCAGGTAAGGATTTCCTGCAGTGACCATCGATTACTTGTTCAATCTGTATGTATCAAGTCACTTCAATGAACTGGCACTGTGTTTAAGCCAAAAGTTAAAGCAGTAAACAAAAATAGATCTGGAATATAGCGTATAATCTATTTTTTTATTGTCATTTTCAAGTGAACAGTCTGGAAGAAAATTATACACATGAGAAAAAGCTTCACAGGCAATATTGTGGGTAAAAGGTCAGGTTCTGAAGCCCAAATACTAGTATTTTAGTTGTATTTTAGGCTCTTACTAGGTAAGTAACTTTGGGCAGATTAATCTTTCAATGTCTCATTATGCTCATCTTTAAAATGTAAATGATAATATTAACAGTATAGATCTCTTATGTTGTAACTTTAAAATGATTCAATATATGCAAAATATTCAACACAAATGGTAATATAGTAATTCCTCAAAACAAACTTATATAAGTCATTTAAGGTTTTTTAAGCAAGAAATTCACATAATCCATTTGTTACTTGTGAAAAAATGGTGATGGTTTAAGCACAGTAGATAATGGACTGGAAAAGTAAGAAGATCTTTAAGTGACAGAAAATGATGACAAATCAGTGGTACTAGAGATGCAGAGAAGAACTTTTGCAAGCACTCCATTCACACTGCTGCTCCACTATTTAGGTGTAATCTCCTATCTCTTCTTCCCTTGGCATCACAACTCTCTTCCTGGTTCACTTACCCCAACACTGGCCTCTTCAACTGATCAAACCTTAAAATTCATTGCTATGAAAATAAAGTGAAAAATCCCCTTAAATGGTTTTAAGGTTCTCATGATCTTGCCCTCTGCTTAACTAATACAGGCACTGACTTTTCTCCATCCTCTCAGTCAGTCACCAGCTATCCCTGACCCACCTGTGGGATACTGTGATTTCTTATCTTTGCATCTTTGTATAGAGGGCTTTCTCACCTTGGAATGACTTGCCCATAACCTCCCCCTCCAACCTTATTCAACTTCTGATTATTTAGAAATCAATTTAGATGTCATCTCTTCAAGCAAGCTTTCAATAACTTCACGAGAAAGGCCTTAATACCCATATTAAGTAGCCAGTACAACCGTGTACCAATTTATATCATAACATAAGCAAAGCTGTATTGTAATCCCATTTCCACTGTGTATATTTGTCTCCAGAAGAGGCATTATGCTTCCAAAGTACAGGTCATGTCTTATTTATCATTTTATGTCCAGCACCTAATAAAGTACCTGGCTTGTAGTAGGCGATAAAGAAATATTTGTTGAAGAAAATAAATGAATAAATAATCATTAAAATATTTAACAATAGATTGTGAAAATTTCACCAGAAAGTAAAAGGATGAAAATGTAGCCAATTTGAAAAGTGATGTCCTGTTCTCATGATAAGAAAAATAGCTATAAACAGCACATGTGTTTAAAACAGTATAATTATGCAATTTTTCACAATGATCTTACTAAATTTTGTCATATATTAAATGCTTTCTAAATAGGCAAAATAAAGAAATAATTCAACACCAGTCCTCAAGCAGGCAGGAGAAAAACAAATACACACAAAAATTACAAATGCATCCATACAACAATCCCAAAGAATTTGACATTAATTATGAAATTAAAAACTAAAAACTAAATCCCTATCTATGGAGAAGGCTAGGAGTGAATCAACCACTGACACATAGTAGACAAATGAAACACCAGTACATAGTATCAATGCTTTCATTTAGATGCTCTTAGCCAGCATGAGGAAGGAAGCAAGAAAAGGAGAACTGGATATGCAAGGAGGACAAAATGAGAATAAGGGGAGGGAGGTTTGGGGACTGGGTGAAAGAGGAAAAGGGATTAAGAAGTACGACTTGATAGTCACAAAATATTCACAGGGATGTACAGGAGAGCATAAGGAATGTAATCCATAATATTACATAACTGTATGGTACCAGGTGGGCACTGGGAATATTGGAGGACCACTGAAAAGTATATGATTATCTACCTACTATACTGTATACCTGAAACCAATATGAAATATTTTTGGAAAAAAAAAAAGAAAATCAAAACAGATGGAGGATAACAATCCTGTCTTGTATTTAATTAAAAAAAATAAATAGCTAAAATATTTTGAAAATCTATAACTACCAAGATTTATTACCATTTTTTGTGCCATGAAAATTCTTTTGGCAGTCTGGTGGATTCTCTGTACCTCATCTCAAAAATATTTTTAATGTACAAAATAACACATGGGAATAATACATGGGAACACAAACCAGATTATTGCAATATTGTTCTCTACCCTAAATTAGGTGCCTTTGACACAAGGTATAGATTATTTAAGTGAAGAACAACCATGTTCATTGAGTCTAAGATTTCATTTTATTCCTAATACATATGAAATATACAAATGAAGTATTTGGCTTATCCGCATCATTGAATCAATATGAGAAGTTTTTGTTGAAATAATGAGTAATAAAAGTGTCTGAAATGTCTTGCTAGCATGGATCTAAGTCCCTGACGATCTGCATGTCTTTATTCAATGGAATCTTAGACTCTCACACGGCTAACTAAACATCTTTTGATGCCCTCAGTCACCTGATTACAGTTACGGAGATTACATTGGTCCAAAACATAGCAAAGCACTAATCCTAAGAGATGGTAAAGAAAACAGTAACATACTATTTCCAATTATAAATAGCCATAGAAAGTTTTTCAGCGCATGGCTTATATTTTATGTGATGTGTTAGTGTAACATGTAAATAGAGCCATGAATCTACATGAATTTAAGAAAAGTCTGTATGCTTTTATCTACATGCTTTAGATACTATTATTATTTTTTCTATTTAGAATTTATTCTTTGATATCAATATCATACACAATTAAGAAATTATAAATAGGCATATCTATTTACTCAAATTAGGCACCATTAATATAATTTAGCATATTAAAATGTAGGGGACTATTGATTAACCACATAGCAAAATATAAAGTTATCTTCACCTTACACTATATACCAGGAAACAAATGTCAATGAATTATACTAGTAAAATTACAATTAAATGCAAATAAAATACAAATAAAGGAATAAGGGCATACCTACTTACTGATGGAAAATATTAAATGGCATTCTCAGTAAAAGCCTTAATATAAAGAGAAAGTTGATAGCATTAATAACTATATATATATATATATATTTGCTTAAAATGTAAGAATTAACATCAAATTGGGTACATCATTTTAATGAATATTGCAATTAGAGTAACCTCACAAATAAGGTCACGTACAGCACCTGTGTCTTTCAAAAGCTCCTGCAAGATTTTCTCAAGAACTCCGATAATGAGACCATCAAGATGCTTTGTGAGTTCTTTAAGAGGAATTATTTTTATCAAGGAGTTCTGGTGTTCTCTTTCTTGGTGATGTGTCATGCCTTGCTTTAAGAAGGAACTTGAACTTGAAAACATATAGGTATTGTCTAAACATCCTTCCAGGGCTAATTAACATGAGACTCCACACCTCCAGATGCATATTAAATTAATCTAACAAGCTTAAAATGATAGCTCCCATCCATAAGTTTTTTCTACTGCCACTGTTTGGATTGTCTTTTGCTACCTCAGATATCTCAGTGAAACAAAATCAAAATGTGATAAAAGTGTCAGTGCCCACTGCTGACACAGTAAAGCTGGATGGGACAAAATCTATATGCAGCTAGTATATTTCTGAACTGATATCTAGTAGATACAGAACCTTGTGCCATCAACTTACTAGTGACCCTTTCTTCATTCAAAGAACAGATCAAAATTATAATTACTATCTTTGCTAATTTACATCATTATGCCCACTCAACTTTGTATCTTGCTATGGATTTTGGTTTTCAATTTGTATATTAATATGATGTTTTAGTGCTTTGATTTGTGAAACTTTTATTTATATACAGACATGCAAATTTGTGATTAAATTTTTGAAAACTAAATAAGACACTGAAATTACTTTGAAGTATATTATAAGCAAAACTCATAACAGAAATGTTAAATTAAAAATAAATAAGATAAATTTTAGTTTTACCTCAAAAGATCAACTGGAAATTTGAATCACATAGAATCATAGGCAGAAATACACAAAATAACATTGCATAGATTTACCCTTGGACTAGGTTCAGTCATTGTTCATTAACTTGTTTTCAGTCTTTTGATCAGATCATGTAAGAGATTTTAAGAATTTGTAAGAAATTTAACTCATGAAAGAAATCAATTCTTTGGGGAGTAGAATTATAAAAAAGAAATAGTAAATCTGTTATTATTTTGATAGTACATTTTGAAAAAAGATTTAAATAAGTTTAAAATTGTTTGGATTTAGAATATGAGAGGTATCTATTTAAGACTTCTTTGTTTTCAAAAACTTAGTTGTTAGCATCAATGGCAAATATAAGCCCTATTTGTATGTGCTTAAAAACAACATTACACTAATGCAATGCTTGAAAATACTTTCAAAGACAAACATTTATCCATAGCTCTAATGTGAAGATATAAATATTTACATGGACATGTATAACTGTCATGTAAACATACTATATAAATCATAACAATGTTAGAACAATGATCCTAAAATATCTTGTAAAATTGAAAATCTCCACATTAGAATAAAGATTACAAATATCTGACATATCTAAATAGTAAGATTTTTTCCTTAGAGGATTAAAACATTCCTATATATTTTTGTTTGCATATGAGCTACTAGGCTATAAATTATAAAGCATAAACCAGTAGAAGGTCTAACTAGATTATTAGGACACTAAACTAGTTTGGATGTAAGATGAAATTTGAATTCTGTATGTTTTATAAAATTAAAAATTCTGTGAAAGTTTTTGGCATACACACATATCCATATACCCAAACATTTATTTAATGATGTCTTAAATTCCAGTAAAAATATTGAAGAAAATAGTGGTGGTCAGAACTGACAAAGAGGAGCAGGGATAGGAATTTGTAAAGACATGACTGTTCCCAAGACCTCCAACTTTGAAAAGAGGAATTAACAGATATAAAGGATGTGTGACAGCAGAATTTCTCAAACATTTGGCACATTATTTGTCCCAAACCTCAAAATGATGTGTAAGCACTTTGGGAAAATCTCAGGAGTAAAAGAAAATGGTTCATACTTGCTAAAAATATATCTCACAATTTGTCACCTTGGAAAGATTCCATTTCATTTTTTGTGAAATTTGTTTTTAAGTGCAAAGTGCGGAAATTTCTTTCACACTCCCCAGTGCATACACTTTACCTCATATTCACAGAATAATTCACAGGAGGATATGTGTCATATATTAAACAACCAATGGATATGGTAAACGAGTTTAATATAGTTTCTCATTATAGATTTATTTAGTTTGTATTCTTTAAAAGTAGAGTTGTTTTTAAATTGTAGAAGAATAAGAGCCTTGTCAATACTCATTACATGCTTCTTGTCACCATGCGAGACATGGACCTGCTATTTAACCGCTGTCATACCCCCAATTTAATAATTGTTTAGAATATACAGCATGCAGTTTCTTGCATGTTAATTCTTTGGGCCACATCAAGATATTCTATACTACTGATATTTACTTTAATCTGACTTATGAAATGTCATTATTTATCTTCTACTGTATTGTGTCAAATTTATTCCTATAAGACAAATCATATTTTTAAAGTATATTTATTATTGAAAAACAAGTGAACAGAGTACACATACATACACTCATAACTTTGTAAAATCAGTGGTGGCTGACTCTGTCAATATGATGCTATCAGTCACAATAAAATTTTAAAAATTGTGATGCTAGTTTCCTAAAATTTATAAATATCTAGAATATTGATCCCTTCATTTCCTCAACTCTTAGTGCTCCAATCATTTATTACACATTTTAGCACTCTATTAGATAAAGTAGTCTTTGCAATGGAGACTTCAATCTCCTACTTTATTTTATACTATTCATAGTGTCCAGAAGACTAACAGACACAAAGTAATTACTCAATAATACTTTTGATTGTCTGATGTGATTATAATGGAGCTCCTTATGGATATCATTCTTTTTCAAAGATTTGTTTACATAATACTCTTCTTCCACTTATGCATTTCTCTGCTTTTCTTCCACTTAGCAGCTATCAGAGTAAATTTAGTGTTACTTCTAAACTCTACCCTTCTTCATTGCTTCATCCCATCACATTAACTATGCAAACACATTTGCGTGCACACACACACATATACAGGGCTATGTTAGAAGCATTCAAAATATTTGTTTTTAGTATTATTTTGTTTGGGTTAAGTATTTTCCCTATGTATAATAATTTTTTAAAAGAGTGTAAAAAAAGAGAAGATGGCGGCGAGATAGGAGGAACAGAGTTTACATCCTCCTACCCACTGGTTGATTTTCTGAGGAACGGGGCGAAAACCCAGCAGTATTCCAACACATATGATGACTGATGCCCAAGATTACAGGGGAATTTGAACATTCATACGGTAAGCAGAGTGCATCGGAAGGAAAGGGTCCCCATCGGGACAAGCCTGGGGAGCAGGGTGGGGCTTCGGTCCCAGACCCGGCAGCCGCCCGGATCGGACACAAGATTCTTGGGGAGGGAGCCAGATTAGGATTTGAGAGTAGTCAGATGTTTGTTTTGTCTGGCGACCGTAAATAGGTAGAATTTTTCAGAGAGGAAAAACAGTGGCACTACGTGGCTATTTGGAGAGGCCCCGCTCTCAACAGTCGCGAGGTTGGGTGCACGACCTGGATCGGTAGGCGACCGGGATCGGAGGCCCAGGGAACTCAGCCTGTATCACGGAGGGAGAGCAAGGTCGGCCCTTGGCCCGAGGAAGCTGGCGCTTCCACCAAGGGGAATTGGAGCCTGTTTGTATCCGGGGTCCGAGGCCTTTCCCAGCCCATACCAGAAGTATCGGAAACAGCTTGCAGTCAGCGAATCTCTGGCTGAGTGCAGCCTGGGACACCGAACAAGGGAAACCGGGGACCATGCGCACCCGGCAACCCGCGGACCATTCATACACAGTTCAAAAATACTGGGGACAGTGCACAACTGGGCCTCTTGGGCGCATAAGCCAGGGAGAAAGAAGTGAGCGAACACTGGCGCATAGCTCAAAATACCAGAGAGAGCGCATGACCAGGCCTTCCGGCCCGGGCTCGCTGGCGCACAGCCCAGGGGCAAAGATAAAAGAATTCACAGGTGCGCTGAACTCACGCCTATAGCTGGGGACAAAGCCCTAGCCAGCCAGACCAGGCGCACGAGGGCGCACGCAGGAGCGAGCAGCCCGGCAGGACCAAGCAGCTTTGTGGAAATGGGGCAGAAGCACCCTGTTGAGGGGAGCGGCAGTCCGGAGATACAGACCGCACAAATTCTTGACTCAGAGTGGGGGCCAAACTATCCAGAAAGGGCACGGAGAGAACTTATTAGTTAGACCAGCGGAGAAAAAATAGGCAGTGGGAGATTTGCCACTATCAGGTGCACATCAAGACAGTTTGGGCCCAGAAGCACACTCAGAACTGGGCTGGTGACTGGACAAGTGAAGAGTGCACCTCAGGAAAGAAGAAAAGCAAAACTGATATCTTCCCAGACGGATGCAGCCTGGCCGGACAGCTTTAAAATCAGAAACCTTGAGGTTTTTTTTTGGTTTTTTGGGTTTTTTTTGGTGTTTTTTTTTTTGGTTTCTTTGTTTTGTTTTTTGTTAATTCTTGTTTTGTTTTTGCTTTTTTTAACCTGTCTTCCTCTCTGTTCTTCACCATTTTTTAATTCCTTCTTCCTCCCTTTCCTTTAGTATTCCTAGTCCCCTCTCTTCATACCTCTCTTCTTCTTTTTTTTACTTACTTTTGTGTTTTGTTTCGTTTTGTCATTTTTTAATTTATAAAAGATAAAAAAAAATTTTTATTCTTTTTAATTCGTCCCTCCATTCTTTCCTTCTTTATACATTATTTATCTTTCCTCCCTCCCTCTTCTTATAGTATTCTTTCTCCCTTCCTTCACTCCTTTTTTTTCTTCTTTTTTTCTTTTTTTTCTCCTTCTTTCCCACTCGCCCCCATCATTTCTTTACCTACAGGTGAGACATTAAAACCTGGAGCTGTGAGAGGACCAGAGTCAGCCCCAGACAGGGGTCAGTCCAAAAAATAGAGACAGTGAAACAAAATTAACTTTGATACTCCAGAGAACTCGACAGACTAATTTAAGAAACAGAGGCTAGCAAGAAGAGTCTCACAAACAATGGGAAGACAAAGAAACAACCCCCAAATGAAAGGAAAGAAAGAAACCCCAGAAAGAATGATAGACGAAACAGAGGCAAGCCAACTATCAGATATCGAGTTCAAAGCACTGATTATCAGGAAGCTCAAGAAGCTTGATGAGCTAGCAGAGAATTTCCAGAAACTACAGAGAAACTATAATTAGCTCACTGCAAACTATGTCAGCATGAAAAAGGAAATAGGAACTATCCAAAAGGGCCAGGCGGAAATGAAGAATACAATATCTGAACCAAAGAACACAATAGAAGGAATCAAAAGCAGGCTTCATGAAGCAGAGGATCAGATCAGTGAGCTGGAAGACAAGGTAGAAAAAAACACCCAAAAAGAGCAGGAACAGGAAAAGAGAATCAGAAAGAATGAAGAGGTATTAAGGGAAATGCAGAACAACATGAAAAATAATAATATTCATATCATAGA
The DNA here is from genome assembly GCA_004026765.1 of Micronycteris hirsuta. Classification (NCBI taxonomy): domain Eukaryota; kingdom Metazoa; phylum Chordata; class Mammalia; order Chiroptera; family Phyllostomidae; genus Micronycteris; species Micronycteris hirsuta. The sequence continues at coordinate 68,185 of PVJI01008894.1, forward strand.
GATACCAGAAGGAGAAGAAGAAGGGCAAGGGATAGAAAGCGTGTTTGAAAAAGTAATGATGGAAAATTTTCCTAATCTGATGATAAAAAAAGTCACATAAGTCCAAGAAACACAGAGAGTCCAAATCAAAAGGAACCCAAACAGGCCCACCTCAAGACACATCATCATTAAAATGGCAAAATTCCAAGATAAAGAGAGAATCTTAAAGGCAGCGAGACAGAGACAGGAAGTAACATACAAAGGAGCCCCGATAAGGGTAGCAGCTGACTTCTCAATGGAAACACTCCAAGCCAGAAG
>PVJI01008895.1:0-40632 GCA_004026765.1 Micronycteris hirsuta
TTTTAATTTTAAAATGATAATCAAATATGTGAACTAAATTTAATACATTTGCAATTAATTTAATTTCATAACATTTTAATTGTACCTTGATTTCTCTAATTATTTCCAATAATATTTTTAACTTTCAGATTACATGGCCAGGGTTTTACTGATAACTGATTAATAGTAACAGCTGTTTTATGATTGTAAAATTTAAAGATCGAATCTTTCTATTTTCCTTCTGTTTGGGTTCCTCTGTCTATTCAATGACATTTTAGCATTCTGATACAGATATTCTGACTTTAAACAATAAGTTTCTACTACTTCTAAAGTGGTAGTTATTTCCATAATTTGAGCTTCTCATTAACCTGAGCCTTAATTGTAATGTTAAAGAATTCAGAAAGAAAAATTGGTCAAATTAATCATTTTCTTTTTCCAAAGTTTAAAACAAGTGAAATTATTCCACCTAGCTTAAGTGCAATACCATTAGAAAGTCAACTCTGTACTTTAAAGTCTATTTCAATTTTATAACTTTATTTCAGAGAGAAAATAAAATAACAAATATGTCCAAGGTTTCTTATTTCGAGGGAAAGGGCTACATAGTGTCTTAAAGACATTAATCTTTGAAAATAGACATGTACATGAATGTATAATTGGTTACTTTTCTATCTTGTTCTAGCTTTAGCCTGTTGTAGTGTTTAATCCTATCATACAAATATCATTGCTAGACTCCTGATTCTGATTAATATTTCATTTCACCTCCTTTCTTTAAAATTCTGCTTTATGATCATCCTATTGGCAATGGTACATTTTAAAATAATTCATCTATTTTTAGTTACATAATATTATTTAAGGGTTAAATTGAGGATTTCTGTATTTGGGGAGATAGAATTATTACTATGACACCACATCAGAGCTATGTTAGATTTTAATGCCTAACCTATTATAACTATCACTAGAGACAAAAACTGTGGTATAAAAATGATTTAAAGTAATTATCTCAAGTCAAAGGAAGTCACAGCATCAATGCTGTGCCATCCATCTTAAAATCTGACACCTTTACCTGAACACACGACCAGTGTACTGAGTTGCTTCAGTTCCACAGTGATCAGAGCTCATGCACAGGGGAGATAAATATTTTCCGTTATTCAGGGATTCACTGGAGACCCTGTGGAGCAGAGAACAATTAAGAAACAGATATTTGAGCAACAATAAAAAATGTGGGAAAAAAAGAAACAGATAAACCTGGCATAGAATAAAGAAGACAAGCATCAATGATAAGAATGACAAGTTGTTTATAATGCCAAGCAGTAAAAATCTCTTCATTTTATTCAAATTTGGATACCTTTTTTTAATGTAATCTGTTAATTTCTGTGTACATACATTAGAGTCACCATACTGCTGCTAAGTGTTCACTACTTTTACTAATTCTTTGATGTCAGAGATGTCTAAATGGAATTATCTAATGGAGTGAAACCCTATGAATAATCCAAGCAATGGTGAATTCACATAGTTATTTTGTTTATGTGTGCTGAAATTGTGATGTAATAATATTATGTTCTGGAAAAGAAAAAAACCATCCTAATTTACCATCCTAAGAGAGAAATACTCACTTCCATATATTATTTTCAATATTTCTATGATCATTATAACCATTTACATATTCTGCTCTCATTATTTTGGATTCTGTGGAGTTTCCTTTGAGTTGGTGTAGATTACACTCACTAAACATGGTTAAAATAATGGACTGTTGAAGAGAGGAACTGAAGGGGGCAAAGTAGCAGCTGGAAACAATAGCAGAGAAAGCCAGCGCTGCATACCTAACCATAGCTTTTTGTTTAATTTAATTCTTCTCACAACTCTTGATTTACATGAATGGGACCACTTTCTGGCTAATGAAATGGCTTAGGAGATATTTCCTGCTAAATGTAGCAGTAAAATATGTGATCAATATTCACATATCCATTCCGAGCAACTTCTCTGTTTATTTTGCATTGTTTTTTTTTTCAGCTAATGCTATCAAAAAAATATCAGTGAGCTAAGTGAAATAATATAAGATTCATTAACATACAAAAATTTTGTCATTAAAGATCTCTAACACATGTGTGCTTCTGTGTGTGTGTGCAATTATTTTTACCATGTTCACTTATTACTTTGAAATGCAAATGCACTGTCTACTATTTGATGACTTGTCTTTTTGTTTTGATCAAAAGTGGCTTTTGATCACATACTGGTATCAATAACCAAAATTGACAAAATCCAGTAATTGTGTTTGATATGGCCTTCCGATTGTACACAAACGTTTTCTTTGAGCACTGATAACTATTGCTAATTCTTTCTCACTTTCCTTCATTCCTCTTGTACAGCAAGCACACCTTTCAAACTCCAACACTTATTCACATTTTTGATAACTTTCTAGTGTAAATTTAATTGGTCTTATTTAATATTGACTGGTATAACATTACTTAGATTGTGTAAATTGATCAGGAACCCAATTTTCAAGAAAATTCTCTTTTAGAATAGAATATGATAATAAGACTATTAAATCCTTTGTGTTTAACATTTGATTTTGAAGTGGTATACCCTTTCCATCTGTAAAAAAAAAGTTTCCAAAGGAGACATTTTCCTCTGACTTTGTGCTTTTAAAATATCATGTTGTTATGGTACATTTTTCATTGTAAAAATAGTAACAAAAATGATAGTTTATTACTGTTACTACCTTTTTACAAAGTAATTTAAGAAATACAACTTTAGAAGGAGTCAGTTTAGTAATGGTCAATTATAACTGTCTCTGTAAAAGACAATGTGCTGTTAGTCCCTGTGTCCTAAATGCCGTTTCAGCGCGGTGGCTAGAAGGAGATTTACCCTGAGCTTTATAGGGTTGTTTGAGTGGATCTCAGAGAGTTTATAGTCTGTCTTCCCAAAAGCATCTTTAGATGATTACTTAATAAAGGTGAAAGAAATAAAATAGGAAGTTGAAAGTATAACCCTATAGAATAAGCAGTAGGAAAAGCGGTTGTTAAATAAATTTTACTTTTATATAATGTCAGGTTTTTCTTTATGTCCAAGATCATATTTTGGATTCTTAACAGTTTTTTACACTGTTATTCCAGCACTCAAAATTTTATAATTATGATACATACAATGCATGATGTTTTTATTAGACTAAATAATAATTTGTAATGCAGAACATTTTTTTACACTAAGGAAAACGAGAAACTTTTCAAGTTGATAATGTAGAGTTCAGCTAACAATTCTGAAATGTTAGCATTATTTAGACAGCCTAGTCGATATAAACCATTTGTATATTTATCAAAAATTATCCTAAACATTAAAAAGGATTTCTTTATTTTAAGATATATATGTTGTGTAGCATGTAAGCAACTGAATGTAAACCATAAATCAGTGATTTGCAACTGGTGTGTTGCAAGAATTTTTAAAAAATAAAATTTGTGACTCAATTAAAAACTGACAACAGTCAACACAACAAAAGCCGTCTTGTGTGAATGTCCTGTCTTGAATCTTAAATATATGTAGGTCATATAATAGAGTTGCATCTTATTTGTCATGTTACATAATAAAGTTGCATCTAATTGGTTAATTCTTGGTACCAGAAGTCCTTATATACAAGTATAGGCACTTAATTTTTTAAAGTCACTTTGGAGCAAAAGGTGTAGGTAATTACTATTATTATTATTTTTTGTAAATCAATCAAAATTGTACCTTTTTGTCAGATTAACAAATAATATATAATATAACTTTTGATGTGCTACAGAATTGTAGTAATTAACTTATGTGTGTCACGAGATGAAAAAGGTTGAAAATTGCTGCTTCAGATGAATGTTCTGATATCTGCTTACCTGAAATGATTGTGGACACTAGTAAATGCATGATTTTACTTTATTTTGTATCATTCTTGATTGTCATTCTATTACAGTTGTTCCCATTTGTCCTCTTTGCCTTCCTCCGCCCATCCCACCACCTCATTCCCGTAGACAATTCCCACATTGTTGTCCATGTCCCTGGGACATTCATACATGTTCTTTGTCTAGTCCCTTCCCCTTCTTTTCACCATTGTCTCCCTCTCCCTTCCTCTCTGGTCACTTTCAATCTATTCCATGTTTCCATGCCTGTGGTTCTATTTTGTTCATTAGTTTATTTTGTTCATTAGATCCCACTTGCAGGTGAGATCATATGGTATTTGTCTCTCACTGCCTGGCTTATTTCACTTAGCATAATGTTCTCTACTTCCATCCATGCTGTTGCAAAAGGCAGGAGTTCCTTCTTTCTTTCTGTTGCATAGTATTCCATTGTGTAAACGTACCACAGATTTTTGATCCATTCATTTACTGATGGGCACTTATGCTCTTTCCAGTACTTGGCTAATGTAAATAATGCCACTATGAACATTGGGGTGCTTACGAGTTTTTGAATTGGTGATTCAGGGTTTATAAGGTATTCCCAGCAGTGGAAATAATGCTGTGTACTTTATTGAAATATTTATTTTTATGTTGGATTACAAAAAGCATAGATTATGCTTGGTTACATGCTAAAATTATCACCCAGTAATAGCAAACCAAAATATATTTGTCATTCTAAAATCTTGTTCCTGTTATTTATCTTTTACTTTATAATTATTAGCATAATTCAATTTATTAAAATTATAATTAATATATTTATTTTATTTCACTAATAGGAAAATACACTATAGTAATTTTGGTATCTTTTTATGATGTATGTAAGACATATGACATATGTTTTATGACATGTTAGAGGGATTGTAAAGAAGGCACATGATTCCATTAAGTTGCAAAGAATTTTAGAATGGTCCAATAAGTCAATCAAAATTTTTATTAGAAGTCTATAATGAATAGTCCTTAGAATACTATAATCAATTTCCTGACAGTGCTATTTCATTTTGGAAACATGTTCAGGAAACATTAGTACAAGAATATGGGAGATCAACATCTTTCATACCATCAGCATAATATAGATCAGATCAATTAATCATACATAAAACAATCCTATAAGAAATAAGAAATCCTATAAGAAATAGTTCTCTGGAGCAAAATATTTGCAAACTTGAGGACAGGAAATTAAATTCATAAAGAACTTATACAGGTAATTAACCATATTGCCCAAATGGCACATATACATATGTAACACAATTTTATAAAAATGCATTCATAAAGGTGTTTCATTTCACTAGTAGTCCAAGAAATAAAGGCCAAACTCATAGAGTTGTTTTCATGCTCATAAAATTGGCACATCTTTTAGATTAAATATTCAGTACTGGTTATTTCATGATGAGATGAATATATGATGAGAGAATGTAACCAGGATAACTTTCCTAATTAATCAATTGGTATAATCTTTGTGTGATCCCCATTCTCTTTTATAGTAAATAAATAATCAAAGTCAATATAAATAATATGCAGAAATATTTTTCTGTTTTATTTGTGATAAAATATATTGTAAAAAATTACCTAACTGCTTAATGGTTAGGAAAATTACTACATATCAATTCAAGTCAATAATAGGGCTTTTTGAAATTATATTTATGATTCTTAATGATATAAAATAGCTATTATATAATGAGATTTTTCAAAAAGAGAATTGGATAATTAAATCACAAATAAAAATAAAGTGCATGAGAAAAAGAAGATAGGAAATTAAGCTACCACAGTGCTAAAAGAGGTTGGTCTAGTGTGATAACGTGATGTGTGCTTATTTTTATGTCTTTTTAATACCCTACAATGAACATTATTCTACCAATCAGGAAAGAAAAATCCCACAATATAAAGAGATACTTTATATTCTGTTTATACTTAATAACAAGCCTCCATTAAGAACAAGATTCCTGAATTCAATCTGAAGACTAAATCTTTTCCTAATCTAATCCAGATAGCACAATCTCTTAAACTAATATAATGGCTATGAGTAAAAAAAATAAGTAAAACAGCACTGGTTGGTGTGGCTCAGTGGTTGAGTGCCAGACTGTGAATCAAAGGGTCACTTGTTCCATTCCCAGTCGGGGCACATGCCTGGGTTGCAGGCCAGGTCCCCAGGAGGGCCATGTGAGAGGCAATAACACATTGATGTTTCTCTGCCTCTCTTTCTCTCTTCCTTCCCTTCTCTATAAATAAACAAATAAAAAATGCAATGTGTAAAAAGAAACCTCTATAAATGCATAAGTTATCTTATAAATAAATTCTTAGGATAATAATTTGTTAACAAATTGGAGGGGATCTTCTAAAAGTCTGGAAAATAATGATCTTTAGTCAAGGAATTGTTCCAACTTGTTAAGCACTATTCAGAAAGAAATTATCTGATTCTGGATTACTAATTTAAGGTTTCAGACAGGAAGATCTGTCTTGAGGAGACTCTAGCTTTTTGTTCAAGAAAGAATCTTGTGATTTACAATTTCTTATCCCGAGATGCCTTACCCACCAGAAAGATGAGACACCCAGTATTCTTTTAGAATGTATGTTAAACTTCAGAGAAATATAGAAAAAAATGACATAGTACCTTTTTAAGGTGTGGTTAGCAGAGAGAATATAGAGATGTAGTTATAAATTGCAACACAGTATAATGAATACAATATTGCGTGCATGTGTATTACAAGGACAGAAAAGAGGAGAAGTGATTAAATGTGTTGGGAAGCTATTATAAAGAAATTCTTCAGAATAGATGACTTTTAAATTGAATTTTAAAAGAAAATTGGAAATTTTTCAGAGGGTGAGTGCTGTAAATGAAATTCTCTGCCAACAAAACTGATGTTTATAGGCATGTTTAATATGCAGAACTTTCAAAGCTGAAAGAAAGAGATCCTTCTAGACAGGGTCATTCTATACAAATGCCTACTGGTAATTAAGGAGTGGTAAGAAATAACGGGTTATACAAGGTTGCCCAAGTAGTCTATTATTAATCTTAAGAAATGTATAGAAATATAGATCAAATACTAAGTCAAAAATAACTTGGTTTTATATCTTTTAGAAAGTGTCACTTTTGAGCAATAGGTCACAAGGAATATTCATTTTCTTGAATAGACAACAAAGAGTACTTATTGTCATAGACAGTATTAGGGGGCATGAAGAACGTGTGAGTTTATAATACTGTATTTAAGAATATCCTAATGAATTAAAAATAAAAAATAGGATTCTTATCAGAAGTATTCATTATTTTATACTTTATTTTTCTTTTTTTCTTAATTTTACAACGGTATTTTTTATTGACTTCTGAAAAAAACTGAAAGCATAACATTCAAGTTTAACTCAGTGATGACTCTTCTGCCAGCATGTAAGCACACTGCATTGCAGTATCTCCATTAACACTAACCTTAAAGGTTCCTTTGCATTTATTTCCTGTGTTAACTCATTCTGAGCATCCCTTTTACTTTTATAAAAAACAGAAGATCATCTATTGCTTAGAAAGCTGTAGAGACTGTTGTTTAAATCTTCAAATTCCAATTCCTTCTCATTTTTGATTGGCTTCATTCCTACTGGTTCAAATACATTACATTCATTAGAACTTGTCAAACTCCTTCAAGATGAAACGTAACATTACTACTTAGGCACATATTTTGCATAAGATGACTTAATACTGCATCTATAGCATCAAGATCAGTAAAACAGTCTTTGTATGTTCTCTTCTAAAATTTAATTTAAATTCATATTTTTTCAAGGTTAATTCATTTATTTATTTTTATTGTTGTTCAATTACAGTTGTCCCAATTCTTCCCTCATTGCTCTCCCCCACCCTGTCCATCCCTGGCTCCCATATTCAATCCCCACCATATTGCCCTGTCCATGGGTCAGACTTCAGACATAAAAAAACAGATTGAAAAGGATCAACTAGTGGTAAATTTATGTCACTGTTTTCATTCTATAAAACAGCTCTAGATTTTATTTTAAGTTGTCCTTTTTGTTTTAAATATGGATGAGAAACTAATTGGGGCCCTTATAGTGTTTATAACAATGTTTTATTGGATTGCTCAGCTATGAATATTTTGCACCTTTCATGTTTTAATTTGTTAACATCATGATAGTATACATTTTCAAATATCATGTATAGAAATATTTCAATTTTTATGTAATATCAATATGTCAGTTTCATTTATATACACAAAATTACTTATGCAAATATGTATTGAATATTTTCAAAATTCAAAATGAACTTCTAAAATCAGTTTGTCTGAGTTTCCCTCACTTTTCTTCGTGAGTATTATGCTAAGTGAAATAAACCAGGCAGTAAAAGACAAATACCACATGATCTCACCTGAAGTGAAACCTGATCGGCAAAACAAATAAGCAAGCAAAATAGAACCAGACACATGGAAATAAAGAATGAATTGACAGTGACCGGAGGGGAGGTGGGAGGGGGTAATGGGGAAAGAAGGGGAAGGGTCAAGGAATGTGTATAAAGGATTCATGGACAAAGACAAAGGGAGAAGGGGGGAAAATTGAATGTGGGAGGTTGGGGGTGGATAAGGCAGGGAGGAGTAATGGGGGAAAAGGGGGTACAACTGTAACTGAACAACAATAACAATTTGAAAAAGTAAAGAAATTATAAAAATAAGAGGAGAATGTCAAATGTAATGTTATTATCAATTTTTTTAGCAATCTGTCCTTTACAAAACCCAGGTATAATTTCCACCAATGAAAGTACAGATAGGTCCTCAGCTAGCATGGTAGGTCCTAACTGAAGATACAGATATCCTCTGTCCTAGGACACAACTACTAGTTATGCAGGAATGGGACAAAATCAGAGATGAATGTGTGGTAGAAGGTCCCAGAAACCAAAATTTAATGCTGAGAGGATCTTTCAAGTTTGAAATATTGTTTAAGAATTTAGGTCAGAGGCTGAAAATCATATAAAGGAAAACTTGAAGTTTCTTGTGGCTGGAGAAATTTCTGCCCATTCTATCTTGGAAGAACAAGTGAATGAATGAAAAGGCTACATCCAATAGGTGAATAGGACAGAGCCAGAGTAGAATTTGATGCAAATTTTTGATGCAAAAATTCTACTCTTTGCCAAGAAGATCAGGGAATTTACAAGTTTTAAATTTATGAATAAGTGTGGGAGGAATACGGGGTGGGATTGACGGAGGAGTGTGACAGGAATTCTTTTCATCCGCATGATAAAAATGTAACCCCCTGGGAATTTCCACGTCTCGAGCTCAGCTCCGTGGAAATTAACACTCCCGTGTGGGCCTGCGTAAAAATCATGCTCTTGGAAAAAGGAATTCCTTTAAGGGAAATTGGATTAACTTACTTCCTAGGACTTGTTAACTTGCTGGGACCCTTCCCCCGGAACCAAGGGATTATGCTAATGGTTGCCCGGAACACCTTGCATAGCTAATGAATAGCCATTCCCAATTTGCTGTGTCCGGAGCTTCCCAATAAAAACCCGGCTAAGCCACGCTCGAGGCTTTTTTCCTGGGATGAGAGGAATCAAGCCACGTGGCCCCGGATTCCTTCCCCCCACGTGTCTCAGTGTGAGATTATTTCATGCATTCGGTTACGGTCACCCACGGGTTTCGGCTGGGACGGAATCCCCACGACAGAGGAGGGCAAAGGGGGAAAAATTGAGACAACTGTAATAGAATAACAATAAAAAGTGATTTAAAAAATACATGGCCTTTCCCACCTCAGGTACTTTGTTTCTCTTCAGGACAGAATGTAATCCAAAGCTTCACTGATTCCATCCAAATGACTAAGCCAATTCTTACAAATAATGACAACCCACAGAAAGTTGTCCACCTAAGTTTAATATTTTCTCCCTTGAACTTCTTCACTCAACATTAATTCAGCTAGCCAACAAAAACTGTCCATTCTTAGCCTGGTCGGGATTCTCTGAACAACAAAAAAAAATAGGCCACATAAAACTTAAAAATTTAGTTCTCACTTTCAAATAAATGAATCAACAAACAGAAAAAAGAATAAATGGCAAATAGAAAATATGTGAAGCAGAAAAGAAAACTATAAAATAAATGTTTATGAAAATTTAAGATGAAAACAACTTTGTTAGTGTGAAACTTGTGGGTATAGTAGAAATGGAAAGCACTGTTAGATGTGACTACATACAAATTTAATAATAAATTTAAGGAAAAAAATATTTATGATAGCATGCTAGAAATAAACATGAATTTCAAAAAGTTAAGGATTTTTACTATATAAAATATTGTTAAAAACTCAGAAAAATGCCAATTTTAAGTTAGAAACAAAAAGAACAAAGACAAAGAACTTGTACAGGTAATTTCCACAGGGGAAATAAAAAAATGCTTAAGGTTACTAATAAGCAAAGAAATCAAAATTAAACCTATATGGAATCACTATTTAACTATCCTATTAGTAAAAACTGCAAAAATAGGACACAAAGCTCATAAATGGCAAGGGTAAATGGAGAAATAAACTTTCTGGGAAGCAATTTGGCAATGGCTATCAAATGTCTGATGTTATTACTCTTTGATGTAGTAACCTACTGTCAGAATTTGTACTGCAGAAGTAATTGTAGATTAGGTAAGCGTCTTTGTACTAGAATAATAATTATCTTCTTAAAGTTCATTAAAATTAGAAAATTTTCTCTTGTCTGATAGTGTTTGTTTTAAATCAACTATAATATATGAGCCCAACCAGTGTTACACACTTATTAAGATTTTGTTTTAAAGACTATGCAATGGTATGATAAAATACTTAAAACATAAAGTTTTGTGCAAAAGTAAGATGCTCAAACAGTTTTAAGTATTGGACACATGATCTAAATTGAAAAAAATTCACTTATTTATGAATAAAGGAATGTGAAAGAAACACCTGGGAACAATAGCAGAGGTGACACCTGGGTGGTGAGATTATAGACGATATTTTTCATTATGTTTAATCCATATTTAATAGGTCATATTTATTTTTTGCTTAATTTTTATTTTGGACATATTTTAATGCCTTTTACCTTTAGAAGGCTTTTGAATTTACAGAAAACTTGCAAAGATAGTATAGAAAGTTCCCGTATGTCCTGCACACCATTTCCTCCATTATTTCTGGATTATATTAGTTTGCTACATGTGTGGCAATGATCTGATAGTTACTTGTTACTTTAAGTTAAATTAATAATTTATTCAGATATCATTAGTTTTTTCCTGGTGTCTTGCTCTGTCTAGGTTACAACATTAGCTTTATCTTTCACTTCTCTTTAAGCTCCTCTTAACTGTGACAGTTTCTCAGACTTCGTTTCTGATGACCTTGACAATTTTTAGGAGCCGTGGGCAGTATGTTTTTTTTTTCTTTTATAATTAATAGGGGTTATCAGTTTTGAGAGGAAGGTCAGAGAGATAAAGTGCCATTTTTATCACATCATGTCAAGGGTATATACTATCAACGTGATTTATATCTGTTGATGTTGACCTTGATCACCTGGGTGAGCTAGTATTTGCCAGTTAACTCCACTGTAAAATTGCTTCCTCTACCCCCTTGATTCCATGCCGTATTCTTTGAAAACAAGTTTCTATATACAGCCTGCTCTCAAGAAGTGAGGAGTTCCACCTTCTCGAGTGCAGGATATGTACATAAAGTGTTTGAAACTCTTTTGCACTGGAAATCTGTCTCTCAGTGTGTTACAATTTAAATGCAAAATAAAATAAAATGTAATGTTAATTCAATATTGAAATAATATAAAATTGAATAATTCTATATAAAATTTCCTTAATATTTTATTATGATCTTTAATCTTTTGTAAAGCACACTTTCAAGTATAGCTATTTGTTATAATTTTTTCCTTAGAAGATTTAAAAAATATTGCACAATATTTTCGAAAATTTTAAGTACTAAACAAAACATACTCAAGAAAGAAATAATTTTCCCATGTTTATTTATTTTCCTAGAATTTCCCTTAGAATACCAGCATAGTCTTGCAATTAAAATGAATACTGGGTTTCAAAATGGATGTGGATCACAATTAATGAGAAATCATATGTAATAAAATGGATATTTAAGAGCTAATTTTGATATTCTATAATAGATTTGACAGAACTTGAGAAATTTTATACCATTTAAATTTTTTTATTGATATGAAAGAGAGAAAGAGAGAGAGTGAGAGAAAGGGAGAGAAAGAGAAATATCACTCTGTTTTTCTGTTCCATTCATTCATTCAGTCATTGGTTGCTTCTTGTATGTGTCCTGATCAAGGATAGAGCCTGCAATCTTAGCATATCTGGATGATGTTCTGATCAATGAGCTAGCTGACCATGGCTTTATACCATATTTTTCTTTTAAATAAAAATATTGGTGACATGATATAACCAAACAGAAATGAAATTATGCTATTAAAAATTGCATTCACCTCAGGTTATACATGAAAAAATATTTATCTCATTAATTTTAACAACATGCATTTAAAATCGAATACATTTTTCAAAGGTTGCATAGATGTATAGCACATTTCTCTCCTTGCTAACCTAAACCCCAGATGATGAAGATTTTATACTGTCAGCAATTCACAAATAAGAATCAGTGTCAATGAAGGTTTAATATATAGACAATAGCTGGGTATGTTTTGTTAGATCTGATGACAATCCAGTTATTGGAGGCCACATTATTATTATCAGCTTTTTTATTGATTCATGAATATTTTGCCCTTTATTTCAAATATATCTTCTTTGCTTATTTGCAGGAGTACAAACCCCGGGACCAGACTGTGGGCTGAAATCTCAGTGTTCCTTCCTCCTGACTGTGTGATCGAGGACTGATTGCTTAACTCTGGCTTCGTTCTCATTTACAACATGGAAACAGTGCCTCTGTCAGACTCATAGTTGGAATACATATATAAAGGCAATAAAACAGTTTCTGCCACAGAGAAACATTCAATAAGCATTAGGTAGTTAAGATTATGATTGTTCCTGTTATTATATAATAAACTATAATCCAAAAATGGTAGGTAGTAGAATAAAGAAAACATTTCTTCAGAAAAATAGTGCTTATGTATTTTAATTGTGCATAGTTTTATAAATATACATGTATGTACATGTGTATATCAAATATAGAGAGTTTCTGTAATACAGTATTATAATGTTAAAAAAATCATTGAGATCAAACTCTGATTATTTGTGTCAGTATCAATGGAAACAGTTAGCAGTCTTTGAATTACACTCTGCCATAAATATGGTGTATTTAAAGATAGAAAAAACTTCGAGTCCTAAAATAGTTGATGTCCATTTATATTTAATATACTCACCTAGACATTTATTCTTACCAGCAGTATCTGGGAAATTAAATAATAATCCTTATATTTATTCAATGTAGTTGTTTATAGAGCAGACTTAATCAAAGAGCTATTTTTATCAATGTTTATGAATATTATATTTTCTGAAGTATTGTCACGTTTGTAAACTGGTAATCTTTCTTTTATTGTTGTAGAGATTTTACCTTCTTACATATTTACTTTTATTAAGTGGATAAAGAAGATTAGTTGCTATTCCTGAATCATTTTCAAATCACTGAAATCTCATGGGCTTTTTTTTTTAATTTAAAATTCAGTTAGTAGACATGCTAGTAGGAAAGTGGACAATAAGGAATTTTATCTGTGTCTGTATTATTTATAATCTATCTATTATCATCATAATCTATAATCATCTATCTATGTAAATATATCTACACTACCTACTATATTATTTCAAGTAAAGATGAGTACAAAAATGATAAACCTAGACTGATAGGGGAACACTATTTTAATGTAATAACATTTGCTCAAAGCATTTTTTCCAAACTTGGTGCCAGTATCTACTTTCATTAATATACTCATAATTAATATCTTTGAATGTTTATTTCATTCCAGCCACTGTCTTACATAATAAGCATTTCAAATTACAGTTAAAAATAGTAATTAAAAATACTTTTGAGAGGCTAACATGAAGCAAATGTCATATATATATATTTACAGAAAATATAATAAAAGATCATGTAGTCTCTTAAGAAGGTTAGACAATTAAATTAAAAAAATACTTGGGCTGGTAAGAGAAAACAATTTTCCATTGAGTAAAAAGGGCAGAAAGCATAACTCTTTTCTAATAGTTACTTAGGGATTTATAGATTAGAACATTTCCTTACTTAGCTGCATCCTAATTGTATTTCCTATGGAGAAGCATCTCATCTAGTTATTCAGGGGATTTGTAATAGACTATGGTTAAAATGACAATAATAAGTAATAACATAAACTTCTGAAAAATTTTCAAGGTTCCTAATGGCTTCTAAAGTTAATTAAAACTTAAACATATTAAAAGTTTTAAAATTTTACTTTCAATTTACCTTCCCCCATTTTTTTCTCTTATCTTTATTCTCCTTTGGGTTCTCTACAGTAAATTTGGGCTTTTAAATTACATTTTTATTTTTAAAAGGGCAGAGGTTTCTCAAATTATTTGTAAGTCTCTCAAATGATAGTGACATAAACCAGGCAGTGAAAGAGAAATACCATATGATCTCATCTATAAGTGGAACCAAATCAACAAAACAAACAAGCAAGCAAAATAGAACTAGAGACATTGAAATAAAGAACAAACTGACAGTGAGCAGAGAGTAAGGAGTAGGAGGTAGTGGGGAGCAAGGGGGAAGGGTCAAGTCAAGGAACGTGTATAAAGGACCCATGGACAAAGACAATGGGGCGGGGGAGGGAGGATTGGATGTGGGAGATGGGGGCAGGCAGGATAAGGGAGAGCAATGGAGAAAAACTGGGGACAGCTATAATTGAACAATAAAACAAATAAAGGGCAGAGGTTTCTCAAATTATTTGTAAGAAAACTACAAGTATAGTAAAAGACAGTTAATTTTAAATGATTGGTTTTGTGGTTCTATGTGAACTTAGAAAAATTGCAACTACAGTTAGGTTAGAATATAAAAATACTTGATTTGCAAATAAATTCTCCATAAACCATCTCAAAGGAAATCTCAATGAGAAATCAATCCTACGCTACACCTACCCTAAAGAAAAGAGGCTGACCTGTGTTACCATTTCAGGATTTTATTCTGTAGATGTAGAGTCCTGAACACAGGATATTCTGCATTTCCCAAATCCTTGACTACCAAATTCTCTGTTACAAGTAACACTTCTTGACTATACTCACAGTGTATGTTCCTACAGGAAATATGATCAAATAGTCCTTAGGCATATTTTAATGTAGAAATGTAAGAAAACAAGGGTACTAAATTAAATAGTATACAGGGGTGAGCAAACGTAAGTTTACAGAAAATACAATACAACAATTATACAAGAATGCTATAATTAATAAAGAAACAACACAAGAATACACTTTTGAGTAGTCACAACTTATAAACTGACTTTGCCCACTTCTGTATGTAAAAACTCTGGCATATATTTTGCTTTCAACAATTTTATTTCTTTTCTTATTTTACTTTAATTTTATATGATGACCTAATATATGAATTTTGAGATTAATGTTTTTTAATTTTTTTCCTTTTTAAAAATATTTTATTTATTTATTTTTAGACAAAAGGGAATGGAGGGAGAAAGAGAGGGAGAGAAACAGCAATGTGTGGTTGCCTCTCACGTGGCCCCCACCAGGGACCTGGCCTGCAACCCAGGCATATTCCCTGACTGGGAATTGAACCGCGACCATTTAGTTTGTAGCCTGTGCTCAATCCACTGAGCTACCCCAGCCAGGGCTAATTTTTTTTTTCCTTTTTAAAGAACTTTATTTATTAATTTTTAGAGAGAGGGCAAGTGGGATGGAGAGAGAGAGAGAGATTTGCTGTTTCACTTATGTATGCATTCATTGGTTGCTTCTTTTACCTGCCCTGACTGGAGATCGAAACCACAATTTTGGCATATTGGGAGGATGCTCTAAGCACTGAGTGAACAATCTGGCCGGGAATGAAATTAATGTTTTGTATCTGAAAGGTGTACAGTACTGAGGCCGGTAGAGGTCAAAGTCTTCTGGGAATTTTCTCTCTGATATTCTAAAATTCATACATCCAAAAACTCTGTGTCTGAAATGTAGTAAGAAGGGAGAGGACATATAACATCTCCTTATTGATCTTAAGCACTTAAGTCAATAATCCTCAAGAATCAAAACATCTAACTTCTTATGTGTGTCCAAGTCTTTTGTCTATGTTTTCTTTTTTGCTGTCTTTAATTGTGTTTCTGGGTTTTTTTTTTTTTTATGTTGAAGTTTTTTTCTTAGTTTTTGAAACTTTTACTTTTTCAATATGTTATTATTTATTTATTTTTGGAGAGAGAAAGAGAGGTTGAGAAACATTGATATGACAGAGAAACATCAATCAGTTGTGTCTCTAGCCCCTGACCAGCTAGCTATCAAACCAACAACCTAGGCATGAGCTCTGACAAGGAAAAGAACTTTTGCTTTGGGGTATGGCACAGAGT
The DNA here is from genome assembly GCA_004026765.1 of Micronycteris hirsuta. Classification (NCBI taxonomy): domain Eukaryota; kingdom Metazoa; phylum Chordata; class Mammalia; order Chiroptera; family Phyllostomidae; genus Micronycteris; species Micronycteris hirsuta. Next base: position 16,363 of record PVJI01008895.1, read on the forward strand.
CAACTGAGCCACACTGGTCAGGGTAGGAACTTTTATTCTAATTTTAAACTTTGTTACTTTGACTGAATTCCATAGTGTAGTATCGATACAGATAAATCTGTATCAGACCTGGCCAGGCTGCCCAGCAGAGAAGGGCCAAGTGAGGGAGAGGTTGCAGGAAACACGGGAAGTGGCTGTGGCGTCTGAAGGATTCTCCTGCCTCTTGGCTGAGAGGCTGCAGGGGAGGGCTCTGCACTGGAATCTGCTCAGGCTGGCCAGGTAGAAGGGGAAAGGCCTCCTACTCACCAGGAACTAGGCTACAGGGGAAGGTTCTAACCTGCCAGTCTAGCCTGGGAAAAGGATGGGATTGGCTGGGAAGCTGAACCTTTATGGAGCACATGGAAGCTTGCACCTGGAGATTTAAATAGAGGGAGGGCAGAGTTGACACTTCTCTTCCTCTGGGATCTGTATACAGATGCACAGGCCTAAGTGCTCGCAGGACCTGATGGGCCCTGGAAACCACGTAACCGGGGAACAGGACCGGACACCGGGCTCTGCAGATGGAGCCCCTGCACAACTGGCTGCAGTGGTCATAGACAGACCGGACAGCGAAGTGGCGATGGCCGCCAGCCGCCCGCACAGACGGACTCCAGGATTGGAGACTGGAGCCAGACAGCCATCAGCTTAGCAGCCTCGTGCCCCAGTGGGACAGGTAAGGACGGAGAGATCTCTGGGCATGGTTTTGAGTTTCAGTCTTCTTGGGAACAAAAGGATTGTTTTGTGTTTTATAGAAGAGAGAAGCTTGGAGCCTGGAATCCCTTCTTCCCCCAAATTGTGCAACATTTTTAAATCATCATTTTTGTATTGTATTTTTTCCATTACCACTATCAACCTTACATCCATCTCCTCCCCGCAAAAACCACATTGCCGTCCATGTGCATGAGTCCTTTTTCTTTTTAGTCAATCCCTGCACCCCTTAACCTCACCACACCTGAGCTGTCATCCCGATCTCTATGAGTCTGTCTTCATTTTTCTTGTTAGTTCAAGTTTGTTCATTAGATTCCATATATGAGCAAAATCGTATGGTATTTGTCTTTCTCTGACTGGCTTATTTCAATTAGTACATTGTTTTCCAGGTCCATCCATTAATTCTCAAAGGGTGAAATTTTCTTCTTTTTTATGGCTGAGTGGTATTCCATTGTGTAAATGTTTTGTATTTGTTTTATCCACTCATCTACTGATGGACACTGGGGCAGCTTCCATGTCTTGATGATTGTAACTATTTCTTCAGTGAACATAGGGGTGTTTATGTTCTTTGGAATTAGCGGTTTGGTTATTTTTTTTTTAAGATTGTATTTATTTATTTATTTTTAGAGAGAGGGGAAGGGAAGAAGAAAGAGAGGGAGAGAAACAGCAATGTATGGTTGCCTCTCACATGGCCCTTACTGGGGACCTGGCCCGCAACCCAGGCATGTGCCCTGACTGGGAATCGAACCGGGACCCTTTGGTTCCCAGCCCGCGCTCAATCCACTGAGCTACACCAGCCAGGGCATGGTTATTTTTTAAAAATATATTCCCAGAAGTGGGATCACTGGGTCAAAAGGCAGATGCATTTTTAATTTTTTGAGGTATCTCCATACTGCTCTCCACAGTGGCTGCACATCTGCATCCCCACCAACAGTGCAAAAGTTCCCCTTATTCTGCATCTTCACCAGCACTTGTTGTTTGTTATTGATGAGAGTCATGCTGAGCAGTGTGAGGTGATGGTTTTAATTTGATTTCTCTGGTGATTAGTGATGTTGAGCATCTTTTCATATTGGCCATCTGTATGTCTTCTTTAGAGAAGTGTCTGTCTGGGTCCTTTGTCAATCTTAAATTGAATTATTTGGTTTTTTGATATTGAGTTGTAAAAGTTCTTCATAAATTTTGGATATTAACTCCTCTTCAGCTGTATCAGTGAATATGTTCTCCCATTCCATGCATGGTCTTTTTATTTTATTGATGGTTTCCTTTGCTGTGCAAGGACTTTTTAGTTGGATGTAGTCCCATTTGTTTATCTTTTCTTTTGTTTCTTTTGCTTGGGGACATATATCCAATAAAATATTGCAATGAACAATGTCTATTATTTTATGGCCTATGATTTCTTCTAGGATTTTTATAACTTCAGACCTAACATTAAAGTCTTTAACTCATTTTGAATTTATTCTTGTGTGTAGTGTAAGAAGGTGGTCTAGTTTCATTTTAATGCACTTGTCTCTCTAATTTTCCCAGCACCATTTATTGAATAAACCATCTTCAGCCCTTGTATGTGCTTGCTTCCTCTGTTAAATATTAATTGACTATAAACTTGTGGGTTTATTTCTGGGCTCTCTATTGTGTTCCATTGATTTATGTGTCTATTTTTATATCAGTACCATGCTGTTTTGATTACTATGGCATTATAGTGTAGTCTGATATTAAGTATTGTGATTCCTCCAACTTTGTTCTTCTTTCTCAGGATTGCTGTTGCTATGTGGGGCTCATTGTGGTTCCATATAATTTTTTGAAGTATTTGTTCTAGTCTCTGAAATATGTTATTGGAATCTTGATAGGAATTACATTGAATCTATAGATTGCTTTGGGTGGTATGGCTATTTTAATGATGTTAATTCTTCCTATCCATGAATATGGTATGTACTTCCACTTATTTGTATCTTCTTCAATTTCTTTCTTCAGTGTTGTATAGTTTTCTGAGTACAGGTCTTTTACATCCTTGGTTAGGTTTATTCCTAGGTGTTTTATTCTTTCTGAAGCACTTGTGAATGGGGTTGTTATCTTAATTTCCCTTTCTGTTAGTTCATTATTGGCCTATAAAAATGCAACTGATTTCTGAATACTAATTTTTTATCCTGCTACTTTGCTGAATGCATTTATCAGTTCTGGTAGTTTCTTGGTGGAATCTTTGGGGATCTCTGTGTAAAGTATCATGTTATCTGAAAATAACAATTTAACTTCTTCTTTTCCAATTTGGATGCCTTAATTTTTAATTCTTTCCTGATTGCTATGGCTAAAACTTCCAGTACTATGTTGAATAAGAGAGGTGAAAGCAGATATCCCTGTTGTATTTCCAATCTTATGGGGGATGATTGTAGTTTTTGCCCTTTGAGTATGATCCTGGCAGTGGGTTTGTCATATATGACCTTTAATACAATTAGATATGTTCCCTCTATACCCATTTTGCTGGGAGTTTTTATCCTAAATGGGTGCTGGATTTAAAACACTTTTTCTGCATCTATTGATATGATCATGTGGTTTTTATCCTTCATTTTGTTTATGTGGTAAATCATATTTATTGATTGGTCAATGATACCAAACGTGCATTCCCAGAATAAGTCCCACTTGATCATGGTGTATGATCTTTTTGATGTATTGCTGTATACATTTTGCTTATATTTTGTTAAGGATTTCAGCATCTATGTTCATCAGGGATACTGGCCTATAATTTTCTTTCTTTGTAATATCTTTATCTGGTTTTGGAATTAGAAAAAATGTTGGCTGTGTAAAAACAGCTTGGGGGTCATCTCTCTTCTTGAATTTTTTGAAGTTGTTTTAAAGGAGAGGTGTTAGTTCTTCTCAGAATATTTGGTAACATTCACCTGTGAAGCCATCTGGTCCAGGGCTTTGGTTTTTTGGGAGTTTTTGTTTTGTTTTGTTTTGATTACTGCTTCAATTTCACCAGGTGCATGCTGTCTATTCAGAATCTCTGATTCTTTCTGATTTAGTTTTGGAAGTTTATATATTTCTAGGATTTTGTCCATTTCATCCAGTCTGCTCAGTTTTTGGCATATAGTTGTTCATAATATCTTCTTACAATCCTTTGTATTTCTTTGATTTCAGTTGTTATTTCTCCTCTTTCATTTCTGATTTTATATATTTGTTTACTTTCTTTATTTTTCTTATGAGTCTGGTTATAGGTTTGTCCATCTTGTTTATCTTTTCAAAGAACCAGCTGCTGGATTCAGTGATGTTTTTATTATTTTTTTAGACTTGGTTTCATTTATTTCAGTTCTGACCTTTAATATTTCCTTCCTTCTGCTCACTTTGGGCTTCCTTTGTATTTTTTTCCAAGTTCCTTTATGTGTAAAATTAGATTGATTATTTGAGCTTTTTCTTATTTTTGGGATAGGCCTATAATGCTATGAATTTCCCTCTTTGAATTGCCTTTCTTGTGTTTCAAGATTTTGGGTTGTTGTGTCCTCATTTTCATTTGTTTCAAGGTATCTTTTGATTTCTTACTTGATCTTATTGTTGCCTAATTTAGTGTTTCATAACATGTTATTTATTTTCGTATCTTTGTGTATTTTCCAGTGTTCTTGTGATTAATATCTAGTTCAATAGCATTGTGGTCAGAGAAGATGCTTGATATGATTTTAATGCACTTACATTTATTTAGGCTTGTTTTGTGTCCTGATGTGATCAAACCTAGCAAACAGTCCATGTGCATTTGAAAAAATGTATATTCTTCTGCTTTGGGATGAAATGATCTGAAGATATCAATGAAATCCATTTGATCTAGGTGTCTTTTTTTTTTATCTTGTTTTCTAAAACACTGATTTGATCTTTGCTTCATCTACCTACTATTTATTCCTTCCAGTGTATTACTCATCTCAGATATTGTATTCTTTATTTCTGATTGATCCTTTTTTTATGGTTTCTATGTCTTTTTCCATGCTGCTGAGTATCCTTATAATCATTACCCTAAACTCTCTATCTGATAAATTGCTTACTTCCATTTCATCTATTTCTTCTGGAAAATTCTCATGTTCTTTAATTTCTATTTCAGGTCTATTTCTTTGTCCTCCCATTTTGACTGCTTTTTTTTTGTATTTCCTCCTTAGATGTTAAAATAATCAGCTGTTAAACTGATCATTTGTTAATCTAATTGATCTGTAATATCAGCACTCAGGCTTAAGCACCACTGGACAGGGCAGAGTAATTCCTTCCAACTGAAATATTGCTTCCCCTCAGGCTTACACCCTTTAGAGAAGAGTGCTCCGTCTGAGAGAGATGGATCTTGCAGTTTGGGGGATAACTCAGCACATGGGTCCTGGCGCACAGTTCCCTCAGTTATGTCCCCAGAGTCACCAACCACAGACTCTCCTCAAGTCTCTCTAGTCCACTGTCCCCTTCCTTTGCCAGCACCCTGGGTAAGTGGCTGCAAACAAAATTTTGTGCTTTGGCCCTATAACAGAATCTCTGCTTCCCTAGCTGTCTCTCCCTAGCCAACAGAACCCCTGCTGGTTTTCACAGCTGGATGTTATCTGTGGTCTTTTCTGTCTCTGGTGCTATAGGCTGAGGAGCCTAGCTTGGGGTTTGGATCCCATATTTCTCAGGGGGAACCCCCTGGCTGCTGAAATATCCCTCCAGCACTTCAGCTGTCACCCATGGGAGCACAGCCAGCCTTCTCGCGTCTCCTCCGCACTCCCTACCAGTCATGTTGTGATGCAGTGTTTTCTTCTGTCTGTCCATGGTTGTAAGGCTTCCCTCCAGCTAGTGTTCAGCTGGTTACTCAGAATGCTTTCTCTACAATTTAGTTTTAATTACAGATTGGTCCTAGGAGGAGGTTAGTGTAGCTTTCACTTCCTCCTCCGCCATCTTGGATCCTGATCTAGTGTGTCATTTAAGTTCACTGTCTCCTTGTTGGTTTTCTGCCTGGAAGATCTACCCATTGAAGTCAATGGAATGTTTAAATCCCTTGCATTTCTGTGGAACTCTCCATTAATGTCCACCAAGATTTGCTTTACATATTAGGTACTCCTATGTTGTGTGTATAAATGTTTACTAGGGTTAATTCTCTTGTTGGATTTTTCCCTTTATCACTATGTAGTGTCTTTCTTTGCCTCTGAATATAGCCTTGGTTTTAAAGTCTATTTTGCCAGATATAAGTATTGACACCTTAGCTTCTTTTCCTTTCCATTTGTATGAAATATCATTTTCCATCCCTTTATGTTTAGTCTGTGTTTATCTTTCTTTCAATCTGAGATATGTCTCTGGGAGACAGCATGTATATGAGTTTTATTTTCTTATCTATTTAGCTACCCTATGTCATTTAGTTGGATCATCTAAGGCATTTATTGTGGCGGATTCCGGCCAGCAGAATCCATGTTGACCGTGATTGAATGCGTAAATAAAAAAATCTCACACAGAAACATGCAGGAATAGAGAACCGGGACCACGGGACTCCTCGCTTATTGTCTGGAAGAGAGCCTCGAGCCTTGGGTCCAGGGGTTTTTATTGAAGATCTAGGGCACAGAGCATCAGAATGGTCTTCATTAACTATGCATAGATTGTAGATTCAAGGGAGGTGGTAGACGGACCAGAAGGTACATCAAAAGGAGAGATATGCAAATGATAGGGCACACGGAACTGTAAACACTGGCCGCCATGAGCTCAGGCATGTATTAGCATAAGTCCTTTGATCCAGGGAGGGAGAGGTTTTTTAGCAAGAGCAAGGCTTTATTTTAAATCTAAGGAACATGTCAGCCTGATTTTCCCACAGGAAATTCTGCTACCCCTCTCGTGGGTCCATGCATGCCGACTTATGCTGCACGAGAGACTTTGCTCTTGCACGCATGAAAGCACAGGGCTACACTTCCCAAAGGTGGACATATGAATTTCCCTTAATTTATATTTATGGTGATTATTGATAGATACGTACATTTTGCCATTTTATTTATTTAACTATTTTCCTTTGCCCCCCTACCCTCTTTATTTTTTCTTCTTTTTCTTAAAGCAAGCCCTTTCATATTTGTTGCAGTACTGGTTTGTTATTAAAAATCAGTAAGCTTTTCCTTGTCTGGGAAGCTCTATTTCTCTTTCAATTTAAAATGATAGCCTTGATGAGTAAAGTAGCCTTTGTTGTAAATTCTCGCTTTACATTACCTTCAATATTTCACGTTGATCTTTTTAGGCCTGAAATGTTTCTGTTGAGAAATCAGATGACAGTCTTATTGGAGTTCCCTTGTAGGTAACTAACTGTTTTTCTCACGTGGGTTTTAAAATTTTCTCTTTATTTTTAACCTTTGCCATTTTAATTATGATGTGTCTCAGTGTAGGCCTCTTTGGGTCCATTTGTTTGGGACTCTCTTTTCCATTCACCAGACTATGGAAGTTTTCAGTCATAATTTCTTCAAATATGTTCTCCATTCCTTGCTTACTCTCTTCTCCTTCTGGTATTCCCATGATGTGGATGCTGTTGTACTTCATGTTGTCACGAAAGTTTCTCCTCTTTTTTAAAAATTTCTTTTCCTTTTTTTCTTCCTTGCTTGGGTGTTTTTTTCTACCTTGTCTTTAAAATCTCTGATTTGATCCTTTGCTTCACCTAACCTACTTTTTTTTTCCAGTGTATTATTTTTTTTCAGATATTGCAATCTTTGGTTCTGACTGGTCCTTTTTTATGGTTTCTGTGTCTGTGTTGATGCTATTGAGTATCTTTATAGTCATTCGTCTAAACTCTATATCTGACAAATTACTTCCCTCCATTTCATTTAGTTCTTCTTCTGGAGTATTTTCTTGTTCTTTCCTTTGGGGTCTGTTTCTCTGTCTTCCCATTTTGTCTTCGTCCTACTGTTTGTTTCTGTGTATTAACTCTGCAAAGACTCTGGTGCAGGCCTATTTCAGATGCTGCCTGTGACTTGCCATGAGCAACCCGCTTGGAGCTATCAGTCATCCACAGCTTGTGGCTACTTCTGCTGGGCCTGGGTGTGTGCGGAAAGGACTGAGCTTTGCCCCAAGGCTGGCTTTTATTAGCACTGGGCTTGTGGGAGCATCAGCTAAAGTCTCAGAACTCCCAGAGATCCAGTTTTGCTATTAGAATTTATTATTGAGATAACCACCAGCTGTACTCAGCAGCCTGGCTTAAACTCCTCAGGGTAGGATGAGAGATATTCCTGTGGTCTGGGTTCTTGCTTCTCCTCAGGCTGATGCCACTTGGAGGGGAGTGCTCTGCTTGAGACAGGTGGCCTCTGCAGTATGGCGAATGACTCAGCACAGGGATCCTGGCAGCTATTCCTTCAGCTCTCTCCCAAGAGCTACCAACCGCAGACTTTCTTGCACTATAGTCTATTCTGCCCTCCCTCTGCCAGATTCCAAGGTGTCTGCAAACTAAATTTTGTTCATTGGCCTTTTAAGAGGCTCACTGCATCTCTAGCCCTCTGTCCCTTGCCAACAGAAACCCCACTACTTTTCACAGCAGGATGTTATTTGGGTTCCTTTCCTGGTCTGGTACTTCTGGCTGGGAATCCCAGCTTGGGGTTTAGACCTCACACTTCTCAGGAGAATCCCCCCTGGCCTCTGAAATATCCCACCAGAACTTCAGAGGCCACCCTTGTGAGCCCTGCCAGCCCTCATGTGCCTCTAAGACACCTCCTACCGGTCTTGTTGGGGTAAAGTGTTTTCTTCCATTCTTCCTTGGTTTTAAGGCTGCAAACTCCAATTAGTTTTCAGTTGGTTATTCAGGATGATTTTTCTATAATTTCATTGTAATTCCAGTTTGGTCTTGGGAGAAGGTTAGTGTTGCTTCCACCTACTCCACTTTCTTGAGTTCTTCCTGTGCAACATTTTAATAAAGAACTTTTTTTCCCCATCAATCTTTGCTTCCAGAACGTGCCTGTGTCAGGTGGTGGAGAGCTGAACCCCACTTTTGTTGTTAACAGCATGGTTATTGTTGTAGCAATATTTATTACATTATACAAACCTCGTATAATATTATTTGTATTCATTAATACCATGTATTAGATCACTGTGGCTTATTTTCTACTCATTGCAAATTTGTATCCTTAAGCAACATCAATCTTTTACCTTCACCCCTATCCTCTGCCTCTGATAAACCATCATTACACAGTAGTTATCTTTCTCTCTTACCTAGCTTAGCATAAGGTGCTCAAGGTCCAACCACATTGTTGCAAATGTCAGGATATCCTCCTTACCCATGGCTGTATATACATCTTTGAACCTTTGTTTATATGTTTAACTTTTTAAGAAGCTGCCAAACTGTTTTCAAAAGTCAATGTGCCACCTCAGTCCTACTAGCAGGGAAAAAGTGTTTCAGTTTTTCTATGTCCTTGGTAACCACTTGATATTATCAAACTTTTTTTTTTAAGATATTATTTATTATTTATTTTTAGAGAGAAGGGAAGAGATGGAGACAGGGAGAGAAACAGCAATGTATGGTTGCCTCTCACATGGCCCTCACTGGGGACCTGGATTGCAACCCAAGCACGTGCCCCGACTGGGAATTGAACCGGGACCTTTTGGTTCCCAGCCTGCGCTCAATCCACTGAGCTACACCAGCTGGGCTGATATTATCAAACTTTTGATCATAACTATTTGGTGATAAGTCATCATAATTTGTATTTATCATATGTTTAATGATTTTGAGCCTCTTTTCATGTTTTTATTAGCCATTTGTATATACTTTTTAATAAAATGTTTATTAAAATGTCTGCCAATTTTAAATATTAGGTTGTAGTCTCCATATTGTCTTGTATTCTGGATGCAATTATTTTAAAACATAGATGATTTGAAAATATTTTCTTCCAGTCTGTAATTTATCTTTACATTTTCTCAATTGCATCTTTTGAAAACAAGCAAAAATTTTTAAAAAGTACAATCAATTATTATATTCTTTGATATTATGCTTTTGGTGTTAGAACTAAGAAATCATTCCTGACCTAATGTTACAAAGATTTTCTCCAGTAATGTATTCTAGCAATTTTATAATTTTCTTTTATGTAATTTTGTCTATGCTTCATTTTGCATTAATTTCTTATTGTATGTGGTAATTGTGTATGGTTTGAGGTCATTTATAAATTGTTTGTTTGAAATGTACACTTGTGAATTTGAAATTTTTCAGAAAAAATGTTATGTAAATAGAAATGTTTTTAATATGTTTTTTCTTAATTTCTTTTCAAAAAGTAGCTATGTACTCATATATTTTATAATTAATATTTATTTTAAAATATATTTGCATAATGGTTTTCTTAAACAATCAAGTACCATACTATTTTTAATCACTGTTCATTGTGTATAAAGCTAAAAAATTTGAACTTTTCTTTTTTGAAGAAAAAAAATGTGTGACCATGAGCTTTAAGCATTTACTAAAGATAACCAGCAAATATTGTATGCCACAAAATAACTAGTATTTATTCATATTTACTTACCTTGTTACAAATATCTGTTACATTATTAAACAAGTATTAAATAGTATTCTCCTATATGAAATAGTATTAAAATTAGTCAGAATGTCATTATAGACAACACAATTGGTAAATAATTAATTTTCAAGGAACTGAAGTAGATGTCAAAATAGAAGTTGTCCATAGGTGCTAAGTTACTTCTTTTTATTTGGCTTAAGCAAAATAATTTGATTTATTTTCATATTTTTTAAGTAATTTTTAGTTTTTCAGTTATAGTTACACATAATATTATATTGTACAATCCAGTAATTAGACATATAACTAAGTGATCACCCTGTTCGATCTAGTGCCCATGTGACACCACGCATAGTCATTACAGTGCTATTGACTGTCTTCCCTGTGCTGGATTCACATTCCAATATAACTCTGTAACTGCCTGTTTGTACGTCTAAATCCTTTCACCTTTTTCACCCTTCACCCCAAACCCACTCCCATCTGGCACCCCTCAAAATGTTTTCGTTTCTATGAGTCTGACTCTGCTCTGCTTGTTTTTTTATTTTGTTCATTAGATTCTACGTGTAAGTGAAATCATATGACATTTGTCTTTCTCTGTCTGACTTGTACTCAGCATAATACCCTCCAGGTCCATCCATGTTGTTGCAGATGGCAAGATTTTATTGCTTTTATCCCCCTCTTTGGCTTAGTCATATTCCATTGTATATATGTACTACTTCTTCATTTATTGACAGAGACTCATGTTGCTTCAATATATTGGCTATTGTAAATAATGCTGCAATGAACATATAGATGTATATATCTTTTTGATTTAGTGTTTTGGGTTGCTTCAGATAAATACCCAGCTGTGGAATTGGTGGGTCCTCTCATTATACAGCCTTTGTTTTAAATCCTTTTTGTCTGCTAAAAATATGGCTACCCCACCTTCTGTTTGTTTCTTTGTTCCAATTTTCATGAACTATCTTTTTCTATGCACTTTCTTTCAATATGTATGTATCTTTTGATCTGAAGTAAGTCTCTTATGACAACATGTGCAAGGGTCTTGTTTTGCTAACCATACAATTCCATATGTCTTTTGATTGGAGCATTGAATCCATTTGCATTATTAGTTGTTGATACATATTTATTGCCCTTTTATTATTCGTATTTTTTCTTAAAGTAGATGCTTTGACATTTCTTGTAATTCTGGTTTTGTGGTGATGAACTCCTCTATCTTTTTTCTTATCTGGGAATCTCTTTATCTGTCCTTCATTCTGAATGACAGCTTTGCTGGGTAGAGCAATGTTGGTTGTAGGTCCTTGTTTTTCATCATTTTGAATATTTCATGCCAGTCTTTTCTGGCCTTCAAAGTTTCTGTTGTAAAATCAGCTGACAGTTTTATGGGAGCTCCCTTGTAGGTAACTCTCTACTTTTCTCTTGCTGCCTTTAAGATTCTCTCTTTGCCTTTGACTTTTGGCATTTTAATTATTATGTGTCTTGGTCTGGGCCTATTTGGGTTCATCTTTTTTTAGACTCTCTGCACTTCCTGAATTTGTATGTCTATTTTCTTCACCAGGTTAGGAAAGTTTTCCATCATTATTCATTTTTTTTTTTTTTTACATAGGTTTTCATTTCCTTGCTGTCTATTCTCTTTCTGGCACCCCTATGATGTAAATATTGCTATAATTGAAGTTGTCCCAGAGACTCCTTATACTATCCTCCTTTTTGGTGGATGCTCTTGTTCTTTTTGCTGTTCTGATGGGGTGTTTTTTCTTTCTTTTCTTCTAAATCTCTGATTTGACCGTCTGTTTCATCTACTCATTGTTGTTTCCCTGTAATGTATATTTCATTTAAGCTCATGTATTCTTCATCTCTAGCTGATTCTTTTTTATGTTGTCAGGTTTTGTTTTTATGTCTCATCTCTTTGTTGAAGTTCTCACTAAGTTCCTCTACTCCTGCTCTAAGTTCATTTAACAGCTTATAGTCAGTGTTTAAATCTGCATCTAGTAGTATGCTTCTCATCATTTTGTTTAGCTCTTTTTTGAAGATTTGTCCTGTTCTTTCAGTTGGGACAACTTTCTCTGTCTCCTCATTTGGCTGCCTCTCGGTGTTTGTTTCTATGTTTTGAAAGAGCTGCTACATTTCTTGCGTTTGGTAGAGTGGTCTTATGTAGTAGGTGTCCTGTAGAGGCCTGTGGCATGGCCTCCCTGATCGCCCTAGCTGGGCACTCCTGGTATGCCTCCTGTTAGGGCTCCTGTTGTAGTTGAGTTTTGGTTGCTGTTGCCACCTCAATGGGAATAACTTACCCTGAGGCTGATTTTCTATGAGAACTGACTGCAACCATTGTGGAGGATCAGCTGTACATGGGCTGACCCCATAAGCAGTACTTACTTCAGCAGATCCCGGCTGCCTGCTGGGTTCACTTGACTATGTCACTGTGGAGGTGGTTAGGTGGTGCTTTAACATGATCTGAAGTTGTCCACTTGGTGCACTGGTCCTAGGGCCTCCCAGGAGGTGTAGGCCAAGTTCAGCTATTGTGTATTCTCTGTCCAAAGATACCCAGAATAAGCTACAAAGCAATCTGCAGATGATTTCTGGTTATACTGGGCTTAGTGGTCCCTAGGAGAGGCCAAGCTGGGAACCAAGGCTGGCTCCTGCTTATGATAGTCCTGGGGTCACTTAACAAGGGGCATAGGGTACTCTGAGACTAGATGCTGCTTCTTTGAGAAATTTTAAAAAATTCTGAAGCATGAGACCAGACAGACCATTATTATGGAAAAGCCACTGGAAATGACTTAAGTGTGCCCTCAAGTTCAGTGGGCAGGTCTCAGGGAATCACCAAGGTGGGGCCACCAGGTTGTTGTAGAGTCAGATATGGCTCCAGTTGGCTGGCTTTTTGGAGTCAGGACCCAGAAAAGGAATAATGCCCTCTGCCAGCACGTCTATCTAGGAGAAAGCTACCCCTCCAGCTCTTACCTCAATGCCGGACTGCTTAGTTTCTTCCTGCATGTTTCTGGTGCCTTTTGAGCTGCTGCCCTGCACTGTAGCTTACAGCAAGTGAGTCTAAGTAAGTCCAATCATAGGCCTTTTAAGAGGATTATGGCCTGGTGTGGGGCTGAGATCCCTAGCTCATCACAAGAAACCTCTGAGGGTAAGATAACTCTCCTGACTTTTATCCACCACAGGTGAGTGTCTGCCCATTCTACCAGTCTAAACATGGCTTCTGTTTTTTATTTTTAGTTGTAGTTCCTCTACTCAGCTCTGTTTTGGGAAGTTATGAATAATGGTTGTTCTGTAGTTTGTCTGTAATTTTGATGTGGTTGTGGGGGAATGTGAGTACCACATTTACCTGTGCTCCATCTGGACCAGAATCCTAAGTTTCTCACCTTCATTATTTTTGACTCAGTTAATGGAGCTTGTCCATCAATGAAGAAAAAAGCTTTGCCACAAAACATTTTTCTTTAAATTAAGGAAGTAATTTACTGTCGAGTATAAATTTTCTGGATAAATTTTTCCTTTTGTCTCCCTGAGAGGTTAACGTGCCCAAGACTGAGGCCCTACATTCTTTCCTCTCACAGATGGAGTTAGCCTCCTCTTTAGTAGAACTATTTATGAGCTAAAATCATCTCCCTTATAACTGGCCACAATTAGTGCTTGAGATAATCAGTCCTAATAGGATGATGAGGTAGGTGGTGGATCAGGTCTTGAAAACACTGGTTCACCATATTACATGGCTTCATCTAGATGGTTTGGGACCTAATCTCTAATTATACTATCAGAGGGTCGGGGTACCCCTGACTAAAAATGCTGAAGAAGTAAATAAGCCAATATTCTTACTATCCAGCAACAAATGTGTGATGTATCTTAACCCCTAATTACTGTCAAGAGAGGATCTGGTGCTTCTCCAAACACAGGGTTTATAAATGCCATAGCTCAAATACCAGGGTCATTCTACCAAAATCTGACATCCAGCTTTGCTACAACTCATTCCACTACTTGGAAGTAAAACAGACAAAAGGGGAACTCTGTGCTTGCTACTTCTGCCTTCATATGTTTTTCCCAGTAAATGCTGTTCTAAAACTGGTGCGTGCTTTACCTGGTGCCTGCCAGTCAACCCGGTATACTTGGCAGGGTCACAAACATGCACACTCTGTTTTTATTCTTGTTGTTGAATTGGATTCTAGTAGATATAATAACCAAAGTGATGTTACAAATGCCTACATGTTCATTCACTTGTATATCAAAATTTCACTTTGCATGTTTTTTAATACTTGTTTTTCATACCTTTAATAATGTTTTCTATGATTTCCAACATTCTTGACTGAGAAAGCAAGGCGTTATGTTTCAGTATATTCTTTTAGGCATTTTTATTGCAACAGAAAAAAAAATGTTTCTCTGATGTATATGGATTTTTGTCTTTAACTATTAAGTAATAAACCTCAAAAGAGGTTTCTAAACACTTAGCATTAAGTGATTTAAAACTTCACAAAGCACTGCAGTGAGTAGTACTTAACTCTGAGCATGGAAGAAAAAAATGTAGATATGTATATCATTCTGGATTATTTTGACTTATGAGTAACCAAAATTTTGGGCACAACATACCTAATGTGCATTGCTAATGATAGAAAATTGGATACTTATTTCACACAACTATGGTAAGGTCTTGCAATGCCTGTGATGTGTGTATCCTCCTGTCCAAGAGCATCACTCAATCTTTTCTGTCTGGGCTACACTGGATCTTACTATCATTAAGGGTGAGTCCTGAAGAGGATCAATACACTGTTTGAGGATAATTCTCCAGGTGACTTCATTGCCAAGTTTTGATGTAAGAGACGATTAATTACTTCAGGGTAAAGAGGGGTTGCTTCTGCTGGCAAAATAGGTACAAGGAGATTTATGGAGTTCAAAGATTTTAACACCATCTGTGTCTGCACAAATATCCCTATCTGAAGCCTCAAGGCTTCACACATTCCTAGACAGTTCTGTTTACCTAAGACACCTAGCAGGATGGTGTATTGAACTGGTGATGCACCTTTAAACTTAAAATCAGATTTTGATCTGATCTTCATCTAAACAGGTGATGACCATAGAAAGTCTCTGAATCAGTACAAATGGCCAGGGCAATTTCCTTCCTAAATTTGAGTAATATTTAACACAGCTTGTCGCGGATTTCGACCCACAAAATCCATGGGGGGACCGCCCCGATCGTGTGAATCAATCTTACCCAGAGACACGCTTGGAGGTGAGAATTTGGCAGCCATGGGTCTCCTCCACCATCCCCATCTTGGGGAGAAAGACCTCTTGTGTTGCTTAGCCGGGGCTTTTATTAGAGGCATTAAGACACATTTACATTGGATTGATTATTCATGGGATTAAGGAGAACAGGTAGGATTACTCATAGCAGGGCATTAGGATGTAAATTCAGGTCCGATGGCAGATAGGACCAGGTTAAAGTAATATGCAGGGCACAGCAAGCCAGAATTTTTTAAGATACATCTTTGCCAAATTCCTATTAGAGAATTCCCATTCTACAGACATGATCCACACTTGTTCACACTGGGATCACACGGAGCTGTGCTCAAAACGTGTAAATTCTCAGGACTGCGTGTCTATACGTGTGTGGAAATCACTGCCACACAGCTGGCTTAGTGTCATTGTTCCCATCATCAAATAACACTATTGATTATAAATTTTGATGCCTTACATCGAACTTCGGGGTTTGAAGGGAGTTGGTGTTATTTTAACAATAATTGTAACAATTATTGCTATTACCTTATACTGTCTTTTTAAAATTGGAAGTTGGGTTCACCTGTATTATCTTACCTAATCCTTATAAACATTTATGTTCAGTGAGGTAAATATTGATATTGGTGTTCCATTTTTATTGATGAGGGAAATTTGGCTCAGTTATGTTCTTATCCAAGATCACATAACAGGGCTCTAGTTCCAAGTCTGCTTTCTTACATTATTTTATAGTTGCTTAATTGTTTTTAAATCAAAATGAAATAATGCTATCATATTGTGGGAAATATATTCATGTGTGTCCCTGGGAGTGCTGCTTCAATGACGAGGATGATTTATCCAAATAAATAGCTGCAGAGAACATGTATATTCATTTGAATATGTAAGTGATTGATAGAGAAATTATGCATTTTGTTGCTGCAGCATTACATACAGTGTTATGTCTGAAAATAGACTATGAAAGGCACCAATGACTCAGCTTTTTCCTGAGTTATATAGCTTGTTTTATAGGTCAGGCGTTTTTAAAAGGTGCATATGCATTTTTACGTTTCACGTATCTGTGGTTTTGTGTCTTGAATAGCATTCCAGTTGGTACTCTGAGCTTCCAGAACTCATGTGCTATGAGACTGTAAAATAAGCACTGTTTGATCTGAGAGTAATTGTTTAAATGAATGTATTGTAACTGCTGTCAAAAAGCCATGTAAACAAGAAATCTGTTATTTTAATGTGTGAGTATTTAGCTTTTTATCAATTAACAAAGCATTAATATCTGATTTTCCATATACATATATATTTTTTCCTACAGCAATATCTTTTAGATCCAGAGAAAGCCTTTTGGTGTAGTATTAGTCATTATATTTAAGGATGATAATTAGCTTACCTAGTTTGTTCCCAGATTTGCCTCTGGGAATCCTTTATATATTTGGTTAGTAGTTTTGTAAACATCACATAAAGGTAAATAACACTTTAAAAGACTGATTAATAGATCATTTAAAAAACACACATATCTGAAATATAATTTTAGGATATTTCTGTCCTAAAATTATCCTAGTAATTAATTTCCCTTTTTGTAGGTGTTTCATCTTATACAGTTTTTTCTCAATTTCCAAGAAGGGAAGCCACACACCAGAACACTGGGGAAAAGAGAAGACGGAAGTGAACCCTGGTGAACTTTCCCCACCGAAGCTCTCAGACCCACAGGGGCACGTGCTCCGGTTCTTTCAGTTGTTCTGGAAGGTGAGATTTTGTGAAAACCTTGTATTTGTCACCCAAGCTGTCCCTCACGTTTGGGGATCAAAAGCTATAAAAAATGAAAGGAAATAATGTGTTCTCCTTCTACTGCTTTTCTAGAAATTCCCAAGTCCATATACCTAGCAATTGTTAATGAAATTGAAACCATCCCCCAAATCAACCTCTTCACCTGGATGCTCTAAGTTTGCCCATTGTATCTGTTTGCTCAAGATCAATTACTTGTGTTTTTAATGGGCTAATTTACTTCTATGTTCAGTTTCAAAAGCTCAGCTTTTTCACTCTTATTGAATTTTAATAAAACATGAATAATTCTTATATTAAGAAAGATGATACAAGTTTTTAAATATTATCACCGTTTTAAAAATTTAAAACGGGAATGCATGTGAGTTTAATCATATCATTTTGTCTTTGGGGTAAAAAACATTTCATGATATGTCACCAGTTATATAAATTCACATTCAAAGGCTGTTCCACCCAGGAAAGTGTTATCATTCATGAAAGAAACAGTTGCTGTCTGAGATAATGCAAATGCTGTAATTCGTGGGCGGATTCTCTTTGGTAGCTTATTACTAGGCCACTCTGCTGTGTCTAGAGCTGGCCTTGCTTTTAACCTTTTCTATGGGAACTTCCTTGGCAATTTTATTACTTTAGTACAAAGTTCACCATTTTCGATAGCTACACTTAAATTAACTTTAGCATTGCGGGGGCGGGGGGGGGGAACACAGTAGAACAACTTTCTCCCAAATGCACAGTTGCCACAATGTTACTGAAATTTTTGAGGTCACAATACATATCTGAGTTCCAAATTTAACTTTAGAAAATTAGAAATGGGAAATACCATATCTCAGCTTCCAGTCCACAGCCTTCCTTAGTCAGCACTAGTATCTATTCATATTCCTTTTTCTTTACTCACTTAGAATTTAAAGAGTTTAGTTTTAATCATGAATACAGCTTATATTAGATACTGTTTAACATTAATTATTCACTGTAAAGGTAGATATTAAGATATTTCCTAAGGGAAAAAATAGAACATTGCATCTTTTCAGGGCAGAGGAAAACAGTATCCTTATATTACATTATATTTTGATATGAAATATCATTAACAATGACATGCCTTAATAATTAACTTTCAAAAAATTTTCTTAATTAAAATGTCATCAGAAGCAATTAATTTTAACAAAGTCCAAATTTGCAAATTTTTACATCCTCCAGTAAAAATAATTTAAAAAATTTAAAATTACTATTATAAAATATCCTTCACATTATTTTATTTTGGATACAATCTTATGATTAAATGTGAACTAAGGTAAAGATAGTCTGTTTTAAGCTACTGGCAACCATTCTTTATAGCACAGAGATCTGCTGTTAAGATATCTCTCTGGTGAACCTAGGTTAATTTAGTGATTGAG
Organism: Micronycteris hirsuta; assembly: GCA_004026765.1. Lineage (NCBI taxonomy): Eukaryota > Metazoa > Chordata > Mammalia > Chiroptera > Phyllostomidae > Micronycteris > Micronycteris hirsuta. Next base: position 34,913 of record PVJI01008895.1, read on the forward strand.
GGAGTTCTGATGTCTTGCAGGTTTCTTCTGCCAGTATCCCCTTTCCATCCTTCTTCTCTGCTGCTTGTGCTCCCATGAGTAATAACCTAAACCCAGACAATTACAACAACAAACAGCTTCATTTTTACCTCTAGCCTATGTGCTCTGGATGAAAACTCGATTTTTAAAGGGCACAAGGTATCCACAAATTTAAAACAGCATAAAATATAGAACCTAATAAATGTTATAAAACCATACAATATATGTGTACACCTGTATTTAGAGTTTATCTTCAAATCAGCCCATGTCAGAAATAAAGAGTATGTTCTTTTCCTGATAAGGTATAAAACATAATCAAGCATTTTTTGCAGCAGGCTCTAGAAACTGCAGGGGCTGGCTTGAGTTCCCTGCTATTCTGGGTAGAATTCTAGAATGCAGCAAAAGAGTCAGGAATTGGTCAATAGGGTAACGTTAGAGTTGCATGAAGAGAATTAAGTTCTAGAGACCGGCTGCACGACACAGGGCCTGTGCTTGACCAGCTCATGTTGGGCACCTAAAAATGCAAGAGCGGAAATCTCACATTAAGTATTCTTACCAATCAAACAATCAAAAATCAGCAAAGGGACACAAAAACTCTTTTGAAGATGATAGGTATTTCCATTGCCTTTATTGTGGTAATAGTATTAAAGGTGTATGCATTTATTTAAACTTATCAAATTGTATACTTAAATATGTGGAATTTTTATATTAATTATACAATGACAATCATATTATAATATATAAATGTATCAACATGTATACTTTAAATTTACACAATGTTATATGTCAATTATATTTCAATAAATGAATACATATTAGAAAAGCAGTAACAAAGCATACCTAAATAACACTAAAAAAAAATAGCATTAGAAAGCAGGGTAGTAACAAGAGCAGTTTCCTAAAATAGTTTCATAAAAATCCCAGTTATTAAGCTTATTAATAAGTTTTGGAGAAAGGTTTCATGTTTACATAAATTTGAGAAAATTGTGTTATAATCATTTCTTAAATACCTGTTAAGATTTCTTTCTTACTTGAACAACAATAAAAAAGTAAAAAAAAATCAACCAATAAATGAATAAATATTCAGAACAACAAATAATAAAATTAAAATTAAAAAAGAATAAGAAAAATAACAAATTTTAAAACTTTTTAAAAGACTTTTTTCTATATGGTAGATGTTTTTTCTAATTTTTCAGTACCCGACTGTGCACACATTGACGCTAACTGCATCTAACCTTGGCTGCGTCTCTTCTATATACCTCTTATTTTTATAAAGATTTTCTTAAAGTATTGTTGATCTGGGAAACACTTGTTCAGGGAGACATTTGGGTTTTTTAGCACTTCAGTATAATGTTAATTTTTATATTTTATGTTTTTAAATTTTTAAAAATTGTTGTTCAAGTACAGTTGTCTCCATTTTCCCCATACCACTCTCCCATACCCCAGCCATTCCTACCTCCCACTCTCGATCCTACCCCTCCACCATGCTCAGCATCACTGGCCATCAGAGAGATACAAATTAAAAACACAATGAGATACCACTTTACACCGGTCAGAATGGCCAGCATAAACAAATCTACAAACAACAAGTGCTGGCGAGTTTGTGGAGAAAAGGGCACCCTAGTACACTGTTGGTGGGAATGCAGACTGGTGAAGCCGTTGTGGAAAATAGTATGGAATTTCCTCAGAAAACGAAAAATGGAGCTGCGTTTTGACAAAACTGGCAGTTCCACTGCTGGGACTATACCCTAGGAATCCTGAAACACCAATGCAAAAGAACCTGTATACCCCAATATTCACAGCAGCACAATTTGTAATCGCTAAGTGCTGGAAACCACCTGTGCCCATCAGTAAGTTAGTGGATCAAAAAACTACGGTACATTTACGTGATGGAATACTAAACAGCAGAAAGAAGGAACTCCTACACATCTCGACAGCATGGATGGAACTGGAGAGCATTATGCTAAGTGAAATAAGCCAAGCAGTGAAAGACAAATACCATATGATCTCACCGTTAAGGTGAACCTAATGAATAAATCAAACAAATGAGTAGAGACTTGGAAATAAAGATCAAACTGACTGTGAGCAGAGAGGAGCGGGCAATGGGAGAAGAAGGGGAAGGGACAAGCAAAGGAATAGGAATAGAGGACTCAGGGGCAAGGGCAATGGGAGGGGATTGACCATGGGAATGGGCGGCGGGGTAGGGACAGCAATGGGGAAAAGGCAAGACAACTGTAGCTGAACAACAATAAAAGATAAATAAATTTTAAAAAAGGTGTATCTTTAGAGGTTAAATAATGCCCAAACAATAGAAATAACCAAATGATCATTAACAGAGATATATTACACTTGGGCCATAAAAACAGAAAATAAAAAGCAAAACAACAACAACAAAACCTTCCCAAACATAGAATATTGTTCTTACCAGATTTTAATCAAATATGTAGTCTTCATAAAATGATACAGAAATTATTTTTTGTTCTTTCAAAAAACAACATTGTAACTTTGTCCATTCCCTCTTTTGTATTTGATTTCTGTCATTAGTGACTTTGTAATAAACATACTGATCTTTTTATTAACTTTTTAAGCTGGATATTTAAATCTGACTTTTTTTTAGATTTTAACATTTTATTGTTTATACTATTACCATTGTCCCAGTTTTTCCCCTTCACCCACCTCCACCCAGCCTGCCCCCTACTTCTGTAGTCAATCGTCTCACCTTTGCACATATCCATGGGCCTTCTTCTATGCCTTTGACTAATGCTTTTACACTTTACCTCTCTCCTCTCACTCTGTCAGTATATTCTATGATTCTATGCTTCTGGTTCTGTTTTGCTCATTACTTTGTTCATCAGGATCCTCTTATAAGTGAAATCATGTGGTACTTGTCTTTTACCAACTGGCTTATTTTACTTAGCATAATGGTCTCCAGTTCCATCCATGCTGTTGCAAAAGGTAGGAATTCCTTCTATTTTCCTGGTGTATATCATCCCATTGTGTAAATGTACCACAGTTTTTTTAATCCATTCATCTATTGATGGAGACATAGGCTGTTTCCAGATCTTGCCTATTGTGAATAGTGCAGCTATGAACACAGGGGTGCATAAATTCTTTTGAATTGGTGTTTCAGGTATATTCCTAGCAGTTGAATTGCTCCATCAAAGGTCAATTCCATTTTTAATATTTTGAAGATTCCATACTGTTTTCCACAGTGGCTACACCAGCCTGCATTCCCACCAACAATGCACTAGAGTTCCCTTTTGTCTTCATCCACTCCAGCACTTGATGTTTGTTGCTTTGTTTATGATGGCCATTCTGACAGGTGTGAGGTGATATCTCATTGTGGTTTTAATCTGCATCTTTTCATATGTCTCTGGACCCCCTGTATGCCCTCCTTGGAGAAGTGTCTGTTCAGGTCCTTTGCCCATATTTTAATTAGATTGTTTGTCTTCCTGGTGTTGTGTGGAATGGGTTCTTTATATATTTTGGAGTTTAAACCCTTGTCTGATGTGTTGTCTCTCACTGTTGGTCCCCTTTTCATTTTGATGATGGTTTCTTTAGCTATGCAGAGTTTTTAATTTGATGTAGTATTATTTGTTTATTTTCTGTTATTTCCCTTGCCTTAGGATATATATTGACAAAAATATTGCTATGTGAGATATCTGAAATTTTACTGCCTATATTTTCCACTAGGACTTTTATGGTATCCCAACTTATATTTAGGTCTTTTACCCATTTTGCGTTTTATTCTGGTGTATGATGTAAGTTGGTGATCTAGTTTCATTTTTTTCCGTGTACCTGTTCAGTTCTCCAAACACGGTTTATTGATGAGACTGTCTTTGCTCCACTGCATGCTCATGACCCCTGTGTCAAATATTAATTGACCATAAAGACATGGGTTTATTTTGGGGGCTCTCTCTTCTCTTTTGTTGATCAATGTGCCTGTTATTGATCATGTGCCTGTTCTTATGCCAGCACTAGAATGTTTTGATTACAGTGGCCTTGTATTATAGTTTGCTATCAGGTATTGTGTTCCCTCCAACTTTGTTCTTTTTTTCTCAAGATTGCTAAAGCTATTCACGATCTTTATTGGTTCCATATACATTTTTGGAATATTTGTTCTAGATCAGTGAAGTATGCCGTTGGTATTTTAATAGGAATTACGTTGAATCTGTAGATCATTTTGGGTAGTATGGACATTTTAATGATGTTAATTCTTGCAATCCATGAACACGGTATGTGCTTCCATTTATTTGTATCTTACTCAGTTTCTTTCTTGGTGTTCTATAGTTTTCTGAGTACAAGTGTTTTACCTCCTTGGTTAAATTTATTCCTAGGTATTTTGTGTTAATTTTTGCTATAGTAAATGGGAATTATTTTTCTAGTTTCTATTTCTGATAGTTCAGTTTTGCTGTACAAAAATACCATCATTTTCTGAACCATGAATTTGCATCCTACTGCATTGCCAAATTCACTTACTGGGTTGAGTTTTGTTTGTGTTTTTTTTAATGGAGCCTACAGGGTTTTTACGTACACTGTCATGTTGTCTATGAATAATGATAGTTTACTTTCTCATTTTCAATTTGGATGCCTTTTATTTTTTCTTGTCTGATCACTGAGGCTATGATTTTTCAGTACTATGTGGAATATGAGTAGTAAAAGTGGACACCCTTTTCTTGTTCTTCATCTTAAAGGAGATGCTTTCAGTTTTTGTCTAGTGAGTGTGATGTTGGCAATAGGTTTTTTGTATATGGCCTTTATTATGTGGAGGTATGCTCTCTCTATTTCCACTTTGCTGAGTGTTTTTATCATGAATGGGTGCTGGATTTGATCAAATGCTTTTTCTGCATCTATTGTTTATATTTTCAAAGATCCAGTCCTTGGATTCATTGATACTTTGAATTGATTTTTTAGTGTCTATGTCACTTAATTCTGCTTTGATCTTGTTTTCTTAATTCTGCTTGCTCTGGGCTTTGTTTGTTATTGTCCCTCTAGTTCTTTCGGATGTAGGGTTAGGTTGTTTATTTGAGATTTTTCTATCTTCTTTAGGTAGGCCTGTTTTACTATGAACTTCCCTATCAGGACTGCCTTCACTGTGTCCCATAGGTTTTGGCTTGTTTTGTGTTCATTTTCATTTGTTTGTTTCTGATTTGTTTCTTTATTTCATTGTTAACCCATTCATTATTCAGCCTCCATGTATTTGAATGTTTTGAGTTTTTTATTTGAGGTTGGTTTCCAGTTTCACTCCATTATGATCTGAACACATGCTTGGTATTATTTCTATTTTCTTGAATTTGTTAAGGCTTGCTTTGTGTTCTACCATCTTTGAGAATGATACATGTGTGTTAGAAAAGAATGTATATTTTGCTTCTTTGAAGTAAAATGTTCTGTAAATATCAATTAAGTCATATTGATAGAGAGTGTCATTCAATACTGCAATGATTTTGTTGATTTTTTGTTTGGAAGATCTATCCATTGTTGACAGTGAGGTTTTAAAACTTCCTACAATGACTGTACTGCTGTCTATATTTCCAATGTTTTCTTTCTATATTTAGGTGCTCCTATATTGGGTGCATATATGTCTACAAGAGTTATATCCTCTTGTTGGACGGTTTCCTTAAGTATTATGTAGTGATCCTTTGTGTCTCTTGTTATGCCCTTTGTTTTAAAGTCGATTTTATCTGATATGTGTTGTTATTCCA
>PVJI01008895.1:40732-57704 GCA_004026765.1 Micronycteris hirsuta
TTCAATCCTATGTAAATATGCCCTAAGCTCCTAATAAAAGCACGGTGCTGCCATGTTCGTGGCTTTTTTCCCTATGATAATGGGAGAAAATGCCCGTGACCCTGGCTTCATCTCATAATGTGTCTTTGTGTGTGAATCATTGATGCTTCAGGCTCAAGTCCACCCACGGTGGATTCCGCGGGTCGGATTCCACCTCATTCCAGCTTTCTTTTTTCATGTCCATTTGCATGCTATATATCTATATTTTTTTTGCATCCCTTCACTTTCAGCCTGTATATATCTTTTGTTCTGAGATGGGTCTCTTGTAGACAGCACGTAGGCATATATGCAAGTTGGGTTTTCTTACCCATTCAGCTACTCTGTTCTTTGATTGGAGCATTTAATCCATTTACACTTAATTTGATTATTGATAGGTACTTATTCGTTGCCATTTTTTCCTTTATACCAGAGTTCCTTTCTCTGTAGTTCTTTTTTAAAGCAGTCCCTCTAGCATCTCTTGCAGTGCTGGTTTGGTGGAGATGTACTCTTTTAGCCTTTTTGTTTGTTTGTTACCAGGGAAGCTTTTTACTTTGCCTCCCATTTTAAATGAGAACCTCGCTGGATACAGTAGTCTTGGTTGCAGGTCCTTGCTTTTCATTTCTTGGAATATTTTGTGCCAGTCCCTTCTGTCTTGTAGTGTTTCTGTTGAGAAATCAGCTGTTGGCCTTATCAGGACTCCCTTGTATATTACTAGCTGTTTCTCCCTTGCCACTTTTAATCTTTGTCTTTAAATCTTGCCATTTTAATTGTGATATCTTGGAGTTCATTTTGCATTCATCTTGATTGGGACCCTCTGTGTTTCCTGAACTTGTGTGACATTTTTTCTTCAGCAAGTTAGGGAAATTTTCTGTTATTATCTTTTCAAACATACTTTCTAGCCCTTGCTCTCTTTCTTCTCCTTCTGGTATCCCTATTATGTGAATATTGTCATGTTTCATGTTGTCCTAAACTATCCTCATTCTTTTAAAATCTTTTTTTTTTCATTTTGTTGTCCTGTGTGCTTTTTTCTACCTTGTGTTCCAATTCGCTAATTCAATTCTCTGCTTCATCTAGCCTGCTTTTAATTCCTTCTAGTGTATTCTTCGTTTCAGATATTGTATTTTTCATTTCCACCTGGTTCTTGTTTATGGTTTCTGTGTCCTTTTTTATACTGATATAGTTCCCATTAAGTTCCTTGTAGTTCTTACTAAGTTCCTTGTGCATCCTTACAACTATTACTTTAAACTCTACGATCAATTGCTTGCCTCAATTTTATTTAGCTCTTTTTCTGGAGATTCCTCTTTTGCTTCTATTTTTGGGTTGTTTCTTTGTCTCCCCATATTAGTTGTTTCTTTGTGGTTATTTCTATGTATTAATTGATCTGCTTTACCTCTATGTCTTGCGGTGTGCCCTTATGTAGTAGGAATTCTATCTGACCCAGTGGTGTAGACTCCTTGATCTCCTGATCTGGGTACTCTAGGAATGTCTTCTATGTGGCTATGTGAATTCTCTCCTATTGTATTTGGGTTCCAATTGTTTTTGGCCCATTTGTTGTTGGGAACTCCCCTTGGCTGGCTAAGAGGCTCAACCCATACTCTGTCTTGTGCAACGGTGTACAGGTGCTGGCAGAACAAAGCAAAACACCATAAAAACAACAGCAAGACAAGCAAACCCACCCCACCCACAACAGCAATATCAACAAAAAAGAGTTAAAATAAGACAAGCAGAAAGAGAAGTGGAATAGTAGAGATAGGAGAAAGGAAGAAGAATATGAGAAAACCAAAAGAAAGAAAAGTGATTATGAGAAGAGAAAGGGAAAAGAACCAATACTAGTAATGAATTGAAAGAGGAAAATGGGGAGTAGAAACACAGAAAAGGAAAAAGAATGAAAAGTAAGAAGAAGGGAACAATGGAATAATCAAAAGTTAGAGTATAATAAGCGATGTGAAATAAAAAATTGAACACCAAAAATAGATTAAAAAGAAAAAATATGTATAAAAATAAAAGGCTATATATAAAGGCTATGAAAAAGAAAAAAAATAATGAAAAAAGAACCAAGTGGTTTTGTCACAGCAGAGTTTTGTGCTTGCCTCCTGGTTTCTCCCTTTGGACGTGGCTCTGGTGTCTGGTATACACCAATATCAGGTGCTGTCCATGTCTGGTCCTCAGCAGCCTTTTTGAGCTAAAAGCAACCCACAGTTTGTGGCTGATTCCTCTGGGCTTGGCTGCTCCCAGGATGAATGAAGCTGCTCTGCAAAGGCGGTTTTTATCTGCACTGAGTCCAGGAGTGTGTCAGAAAACAACCCATATCACAGCCGGATCTGCCTCTTCCTGTCTGCGCCTGCCAGCCTGCTGTCAATCTTAGACCAGTCACAGACCCAGCAATTTCTGAGAGGGCTTCTGGCGGAGGCAGAGGGCTGCGATTCCTGGAACTCCCATGGCAGGTGCTTTTCAAACTTCAGGGAAGATGGTCGGTGTGTTTTCCCTCTAGTCTGAGTCTGTCAGTGATTATTTCCCTGAACTTGGCAGTGTGGAGCCCCTAGTAAGCCTCCAGAACCTAGCTTTTGTGTCTCCTGGGTGATAGGAGGGTGTTTCTGCGGCTCTCTCATCAAGGGGAAACACCAGTCTATTTCCCAGGAAGGTGCATGGGTTGGCTGCACACTACAGAATTCTCAGACACCCCCTGAGTCTGTTTATGTTGCTGTCTCCTCAGCAGGAGTTAAGATGTAGGATGGGGGAAAAGGGAGAAAGAAAAGAACCCGCCAAGACAGAGACAAACTACAAGAAGGACAGAAAAGTTGCACTGTGAAGGGAGTACACAGGATTCCAGAAGGTGTGGCGAGTGGAATTCCAGGGGTCGGGGCAGCAATATCCCACAGGTAGGTAGTTGTTTTCCTGTGGGAGGGGCTCGCTCTTCTCTAGACAGATGGCTGCTGAGGAATCGAGGCATGTCCTGGCCCCTAAAATCTCACAGCCTCTCCTTCAAGTCTTTCCCCAGTGCTTCACACTCCAGACTCTCCTCCAGCAACTCCGTCCTCGCCATCCTCCCTTCGCTGGGCTCCGCAGTGAGTTGTGCATTGCCCCTTTAAGGGAAAAAAAAAAAAAAAAAAAAAAAAAAGGTGGGTTTGTCTCCAGTGGTTTTTGTCTCTTTCCAGCAGAGAAAGTCCCCATGGCCTTTCACCACTGGTTTTGCTACACGATGGTCTGATCTTGGCACTGGCTCTCTGTGCTTGGGAGCCTGGTCTGGGGTTCTGGCTTCTCTGCTCTCAACGGGAAGCTCCCACAGCCGCCCTGCCTTGGCCTGCCACTCCTGTGAATGGGGCTGGCCCTTTTGGGATTTCCCTGCCTTTCCTACCCGTCTAGGGGTGGTTTTCTGGCTGTCTTTGGTTACAGTCTCTGTTTCAGGTAGCCTTCGGTTTAACTCCAGTGATTTTTTTCCTCTTTAATTTTATTTTTTAAAATATTTTATTTATTTATTTTTAGAGAGGGGAAGGGAGAGAGAAAGAAAGAGATAGAGAAACGTCAATGCGTGGTTGCCTCTCACACATCCCCCACTGAGGACCTGGCCAGCCAGCAACCCAGGCATGCGCCCTGACTGGGGATCGAACCAGTGACCGTTTGGTTCACAGGCTGGCATTCAATCCACTAAGCCACAGCAGCCAGGGGGTTCTTTAATTTTATTTCCTCTCTGGTTTTGATAAGAGATGTGTGATCTATCCTATTTCATGTCATCTTGGAGTGACCCCTAATTCACTGACTTAAATTTTTATTTTTTTAGTATATACTTTGAGGCAACAAAATATTTCTTCATGAAGAGTTTTAGTTGCATGCTAGGAGATTCAATACACTGTATTTTTACATTAGTCCTTCTAAAATATATGCTATATTTCACTGTGATATCTTGACTCATGGTGTATTTAGAAGTTATTGCTTTTTTAAGCAAAGTTTTAATTTTTTGTTACTGATTTTTAAAATAATTATTTTACAGTCAGTCACAGAACATATTCTATACAATTTAATGACATTTATTAAGAAACTTTTATGGTAGCATAAGTAATTTTCATATATGTTCCATGTATATTTTTAAGAAATGTTTTTGGGGTGGCTTTATATAGTTTTATTTAGGTCAATTATGTTTGATTTTCAATCACATTATACTTGATATCTTTGATATTTTTTTTTGTCTACTTGCTCTATCAGTTTTGAAAATTACATGTTAAAATCTCAATGGTAGCCCCGGCCGGGTGGCTCATTTGGTTGGAGTCTTATCCCACACACCAAAAGGTTGCAGGTTGTGATCCCTGGTCAGCTCACATATCTAGGTCACAGTTGTAACCCAGGTCTGGGTGTATGTGGAAGGCAACCAATGGATTTTTCCCTCTCTCTCTCTCTCTCTCTCTTTTCTTCTTCTTCTTCCTCTCTCTCTCTCTCTCCCCTCTTCCTTCTTCTCTTTCTAAAATAAATTTTTAAAATATCCTCAGGTGAGGATTAAGAGAAAAAATCTCAATGATAATTGTGAATTAGTTATTTCTTCCCCTAGTACAGCAATTTTTGCTTTATACATTTTGAGGCTGAGTTAATATAATCATGCACAATTATAAATGATGTATTTTCCTTTGTGTTGAACCCTATTATCTCAAATAATGCTTCATACCTTAAATTATATTTATAATGGCATTAGTATATCTATCGTTTTTAAAAATTGTGTTTTCAAGTTATATATTTTCATTCTCTTAATTTCAATTTATTTTGAAACCCTTATAATTAAGAGTTATTTGTCTTCATTATCCGGTTTGAAAATCTTTGTTAATTGGATTATTTGGTCAAGGCAGAGAAGTCTTAAGTTGTCAAGGGTTTTTGTGGTTGTTGCTTTCAGTTCTGTAAAGACATTGCTAAATTGTTTTCTGGATTCCATCATTTCACTTAGAAGTTTCATATGTATTGTTTCTCTTTTGAAGGTGATATGTCCTTTTGCTTTACATACTTTTAAGATTTTCTTTTTGCTTTGGGTTTTCATAAGATTGACTGTGATGTGTGTAGGTGTGCTTTTCTTTGTATTTATTGTGCTTTGAATTTGTAGAACTTTGATAACTCTTTAAAATACTGCTTCAACTCCATCCCCTTTTCTTTGCTCCTGGAACTCTAATTACACATATGTCAGGTCTTTTTATTTCGTCCATATTTTTTACATTAATTCTTTTCTGAATTGTCTATTCTTCCACTTCTATTCTTCAATCTAGATATTTTCTATTGTTTTATTTATTTTGTCATCTTCTGTACCCTGCATTCTCTTAAATTCAACTACAGATGTATTAATTTCATTTATTTAATGTAAATAATTAAATATTCAATTTTGGTTTCATTTAAGCAAGTCCATGCTGATAATTCAAAATGTGCAATTAATTCAAAATAATTCTCCAAAGTGCAATGCTCTCTAGTATAGAACATGGCTAGGCAGAAACTTGTTCAATATACTTTTAGAATGTTATAAGAAGCTATAAATTGAGAAGAAAAAACTCTAAACAAAACTTGAAGAATATTTAAAGAGTAATGAATAAATTGGTTAGAATGCTTTTTTAATAGAGGAGAAATGTCCTGTGGAAAGGTATGGTGATGAAGAAGTACAAAGTTTTTTGGGTAAAAAGAGTTTTGTCTGGATAGTGAGCAAATTTCTGTAAAAAATCTTTTAATAATTTATTGTACATATGTTTGTGTTTTTCCTTAATTTTCTACCAGCCTATGAGGGCTTTAAGGGTCGCAGTGCTACTTTTCATCACTGTATCCTTTCCTGCAGGCATTGGGAGTTTATAAAAGGTTTTTAAGAAGGAAAGAAATAAGCCAATATTAGTATTTTGAAAATATAATTTTAAGAATAACCAAGATGGAAAGCCATGCAGGCTGGAGGCAGGAAGTCCAGTTAGGAAGCTTTCTGTACTTGAAATATTTTCTGCAGTGGAAACAGAGAGGAAGAATGAAAGACTCCTTGGAAGAAGAACTGATACAACTCAGTAAACTGACTGTAGAAAACCAAAAGAGTTCAGTGACTCCCAGTCTGTACGACTGGGACAATATTGATTTTATTTATAGAAACTGACAGGAAGCACTCTGTACTATGTGATACTTTTTATCACCATGTTCTGTCTAATTTTTCCACCTTTATATCATATATTACAACTTAGAGTCAGATTTTCTCTCCGTTGTCTGCTCTCCAACCCCAGCAGGGCACCTGCACTGACTTCTGTGGCTCTGATTGATAGCTCTGCACTCCCACAGCATCTGCAGTCAGTGACACATCTTTGAGTAATTGCTAGCTGATGGCATTTTGTTGCTTATTGTGTTAAATGAATGGTTCATATCTTTTCCAACTAGACTAAGTTTCTGAATGCTAGAAACATCGTCTAAATTCTATATGAGTACTAACTCCTGTCTTATTTAATTGTTGATATATTCTATTGGGCTAAAATAAATCTTGATTAGTGAGTACAAATAAATAAACATCATTACTGTACCATGACATAGGTATTTCTAGAGTTTCTTAATTTTTAAGAAACTAAAGTGACAAAAATGCTTAGAAATGTTAGTTTTACTGAATTTTCCAAGTGTGTTTTGAATTTCTAATTACAGCTAATGTTTGCTTCTACCACCCAATTTGTGTTCTGCTGCAGCTAACCTAAATATAATCTCTCAAGTGCTTCCAATTTGGGTAGCCTTTCACTTAAATAGAATGGTCAAAGAAGTGGATTTTTAAAATGTAATAAAAGACCATTTGAAATTGATTTAAATAATGTGGAAATTGGTTACCTTATATAAGAAAACATGTAGAGGTTGAGTAGGCCGAGGTCCGGCATGTTGTAGATCTGCTCTACCAGTTCTTTCCACTTACGTGATTTCAGCAGTTGCTGATGTCACACTTAAATAGGACAATGCCAAATTACAAAAAAAGGATGGTCTCTCAATTTATCTCTTTATTAAGAGTGAAAGGTTCCTTTTAGAGGTACCTTATCAGATTTGCCCTTACATTTTTTTAAAGATCTTATTTATTTATTTTAGGCAGAGGAAGGGAGGGAGAAAGGGAGGGAAACTTCAATGTATGGTTATTTCTCATGCGCCCCCTACTAGGAACCTGGTCCGCAACCCAGGCATGTTCCCTAGACTGGGAATTGAACTCACAACCCTTTGATTCACAGGCCGGCACTCAATCCAATGAGCCACACCAGGCAAGGCTACACTTCCATCTTCTTGGATGGAATCACATGCCCAATCCTAAATCAATTACTTCAGAGTGCAGTGGGATCACCATGATTGTCTTAGACTCATCATGATCTACTGTCTGCTGTTTTACATGGGATCCTTTTCTCCTTATTCACGTAGAGAAAAAGGTGAGTAGCTGAATAAAATCTCGGTGATTTTAGAAAACAGAAGGGAACGTGCAATTCTGTGGTAGCTAACAGACAGGGTAAACTCTGGAAGTTCAGTAGTATTAATTGCTCACAAGGAACTTTTCTTTGGGGAAAAGTACTAACTAGCTTTGTACAAAAATAATGAAGTGTGTTATTTTTCTATATTACATATAGTACGATTTTATATTATAAAATTAAGAAACTATAAATAATTAAACCTTCCTTAAGACTATCACAGATATCATGAAAGACCAATGATTGCATATAATAAGTATAGAAGCATGTTAGAGTATCACATAGTGTTCCAGAGCATTCTCTAAAAAACAGAATTTTGTACATATTACCCATCATGTTATCTGCTGACAGTTGTAGGAATGTTGTGGGAAGGCCTGAGAGATTCCAGGTCTTTACTGACTAACTTAAAAATGATTTTTAAGATTATTCATGTAGGGTGACATTTGTCACTTGGTAAAATAATAGTAATTCTACCAAAAGGCAAATTTATGTCTTGGAAATTCTTTAAGGTATTTCGTTTTAAAATGACAACAGAGAAAAAGTGTTCCAAGTATTACAGCCATTATCTATCTGTCTATCACCTATCATCTCTTGTTGGATCTCTATATTAATCTTGTAATCATAGCCAATACATGCAATAATTTTAGGCTCTAAATTCAATATATGTCTTTCCACTTAATTTTTTCTCTATTCTTCTCTGACATTAAGTTTTATAGAGAAGGTAAATATTCCTATATACCCGAATCTAAGCAGAGAATGTTGGGAAACACTCTGGCGGACAGAGAAAGAGAGATCAGTCATTCCTCACACAACTGTTTTATTCAGCAGGCCCCGCCCGCTTACTTGGGACCTACTTATTAGCTCTGTTGTCTTCAATAATATGGAAGGTCTCTGGCTTAGGATGGTTCAACTTAGGATTTTTTTGACTTTATGATGGTACAAAAGTAATATGCATTTAGTAGAACCTGTAACTCATGGTTTGAATTTTGATCTTTTCTTCCACTCAATATGCAGCATGATGCTCTCTTGTGACCTTGGTCAGCGCAGGAGCCGCCCCCAGGCAGACACGTGACCACAAGGGTGAGAAACTGACACTCTACGGGGCGCTGTGCTCCCAGCAGTTTTGGATATCGTATTTTGTGTTTTTGTATCCCATCCTGTGCACAAAACACCCATCTTTGTATTCTGCTTCTGGGGAGAAGAAAAGGAAAACAATTACTCTTGCAATGAACTCAAGATAATGCCCAATTTTAGGCTAATATAGGTGGTCTGAGCATGTTTAAGGTAGGGTAAGCTATGATGTTAAGGAGGTTAGGTGTATCAGCTGAATTTTTGGCTTATGATATTTTCAACTTAAGATGGGTTTATTTGGGATGTAACCCTATCATAAGTCAAAGAGCAACTTTAGTGAGAGTTTATCCTCATCTACATATCCTTATATTTTTAGGTAAGATAAGACCATTCAACATTTATGGGGGAATATTTTAGATGTAAAGCATGTGATTCATATATATTCTTTGTTGTATTAGAAGGAGGCACCAAGTGGGTTTCTTCCTCTGTGGGTGACATAGAGAATGGCTCCTTAGTTTCCCTGAGTTTTTGAAACTCAGCTGCAATTTTTATGATGGAAATTGTCTGAGGTACATGAAACATAATAAGCAATCCATTTTGGAAACTCTGTGAAGTTTTGCAATCACTTGCAGAGTTTAGCTGTGCTGTATGGCATGGATGGATAAGCACATGGGGACCTTCACTTTAGGCCACTTTAATTTTTGCATTTCTTCACTTGCCATAGTGACAGCAATAGCAGTCAGTGGTAGTGGTGTTGGTGTGGAGAAATTGTTGGAGATTTTTCCTTATAGAATTCAGAGACAGATATTGAGAGTCGCTGAGATGCTAAATGTCTAAGCATTGAAACAGTGGCCACTAGAAATTGCAAGGGCTAACATGATCACCAAGTCTGAATAGTTGGATGGGAAATACCGCCTTGTCAGAAAATGGCTGGTAATCGCCATCAGGTCTGACTATTGCCTATGTGACAATTAGCTAATCATCTCAACATCTAAACTCCTGGAGAGTGAAGGAGAATCAGCACAGGCAAAGAGAGTAAGTAAAATTAGACCATGACAGTGGTGTGGCAGCAGTTGGTCCTTCATTATAATTAATAAGAAAAAATGATGATTGTTCCACTGTGTGAAGAAATATTGTGGGTACTCCTACATCTGAAAACCCTGGCTGCCGTCAGCATCATCACATCCACAAAGGCCCCAGCATGAATCAATATTGAAGGAATAACAGAGACAGCTGCTGGTTACATCCGCAGAGGGAATAGAGGGATTCTGAAACCAAGCACGGAATATGTACACATAAGTTGAAAAATAGCTATTTTATTCCAAGCCACCACTCAAATCCACCAAAAATTAATTTTAAAAGAATTTAAAATTTAGTAATATTTATTTAGTTTACTATGTAAAGCACTAAATTAAGAAACCTGAGGCATCTTTCTTATCCTTGACTGAATCATTATAGTGGGTACAATTCATCGAGAACTTACTGACAGCCACTATGCTGAATGATGGACATTTATGATTTTATTTATACATTCAACAATCCTATGAGGTATAAACTTTAATTATCCCCATTTTACATATAGTAAGTCCAAGGCTCAGATGGTTTAAGAATATTATCTAAGATCACATGGCTAGCCAAGATGTCCACGAGAATTCTTATCCATGTCTAACTCCATAATCTACACACTTAATTAGTTTGCTACACTACTCAAGTGGTTTAAGGAAATAATATTAAAATCAAGGCACATTTGTTTCTTTCAAACACATGAACTATTTTCTCTTTCAGCTTCCATGCAAAACCTCCAATAAGCTCCTAAATATCTACATTTACATGGAATTCAGATTCAAATGTAATGCAGTGGTCATGATACTTGACAGCAATCTTGCCAATTAAGCAGCAATCCTAATTGGAAGAATTCTGTACTGTGCATATATACACACTTGCTATAATCTCAGTGAGCTTGCAGCTGCTGGAATAGACATCATTAGACTCTAAGAAAACAACTATTTCTGAGTGATCATCAACATAATGCAAAACATGATATGTCAGGAAGAGAAGAAATTTGAATAAAAGTTTGTGAATGAGAAAGCAGACGGTAATAAACCAAGTGGAATCCTGTATTTGCTTCTAAAAAAGAAGTTGGATCTTTTTGGAAATAAATGGTCAGGAATTTTGCTTTGCAATTTACATGACAGAAATTTCAAACATGAGGCCTATTTTACTTTGGTCCCTTTCTTGTTTTATTTTCTCTGAGTGTGTGCGTGTTTTAGTATTTATATGCATGATAGAATTCTCTCTTATTTTTCATTCCTTTTTCTAACTTCTCTTAGGTAATATATCACTTAATGGGCACTGTGCCTAAGCTTTTATTTTTCTCAAAGCAGCACTATAATAGTTCTTCCTTGAATTACAAGGTTGTAGGTTTTATAACCTGAGTTGAATAGAAAAGAAAACATGTATTGATTTTATTTTTAAATTTAGTACCCATTTAAACTTAAATACCTCCCTTTCTCTCTATTTCTTGATTTATGCTATGGCTACTATGCAGGCACTCAATGATCTTACTAGTTAATGTTTTTAAAAATATTTTATTTATCTTTTAGAGAGAGGAGAAGGGAGGGAGAAAAAGGGAGAGAAACATCTATGTGAGAGAGATACATTGATGGGTTGCCTCTTGTACTGCCCCGACCAGGGACCAAACCCACAACCCAGGAATGTGCCTTGACCAGTGACAGAACCAGCGACCTTTTGGTTTGTGGGACAGTGCCCACCCAACTGAGCCACACTAATCAGGGGTTAATATTTACAATTAATCTCTGTGTGTAATACGTTCTTTTTACTGATATTTATTCCAGCAAAGAAAACATGCTGCAACCCTCTCTCCTTTTCTTCTTCTTACATCTCTCTGTTATGATAATTTATCAAAGAAAATTAAGTCATGTTTCCTGTGATCAGTGGTAAAGATCTTATGCCTTTCCCACCACTGAACTCAACGCAGATTGTAAATACCCTGATTCACTTTTTACTTCATTCTCTCTAACTTCCTAGCTCACGCTGTGGAAACCTGGTTTTGCCCCACACCCTGTTTCAAGCTCCGAGCCGTCCTCCGCCTTCAGCGCGGCCTCCCTTCTAATCAACTTGCTTTGTCTGCCTTTATTGTACGCCAGAGTCTTGAGAGCAGCGGGACCTCACTGTCTCCACCTCTTCAGCTTCCGTGCATTCCTCATCCTCGTGCAGTGTGATTTTTCTTCCCAACCATGCAGAAAGAGATGCTCTCTTGAAGCTCAATAATGACCTCCATCCAGTGAAAACTTTTCAATATTTATAATTTCTGGATTCTCTAACATTACATGCTATTGAAAATCTTTATGTTTTGACATTTTCTATTCACTTGATATCAATATTCCTGTGCCTTTCAGGGCGTATTTCTGACCAGCTATTCTCTATTTTCTTGGTGAGATTCTCCTCTGTGTTCTACTCTGTAAATGTGATTCCTCTTGTGTTTTTATCCTTAACCTATTTCTCACTCTTCATGTTACCCTGGAATAATCTGATTCATTTTCATGATTTAAGTGCCTAACATGCTTGAAAAAGTGTGTAATAATGTCCTACAACTCACAGTGTTATATTCCCATCAACCACATCACACACAGAGCTCTTATCATATGCAGTTTGTATCTGGCACCAAGAAAGTTCATATTTTGGACTGCTTTTATTTCTTGTATGCTATATTTATCTCTTCAGGTCTTTACTACTATCCCCCAAGAAAAACTCATCATTCCCATTGTTATAAAGAAACCCAATCTCAAAGAATATAAGTGTATTTTCTAGATAATATTGTTGATTACTGCCAAGACAAGATTGAGGATGATGTTTTTCTGACTCCAAAATCCATAATTTTCCCATTATCAATTTTACCTTCCTAAACTGTATGCTCCAGGGGCTTACAATCTTGCTGAGTAGCTGGGCCATATACAAGCCTGGCACACAAAGGCTTCTCCAAGTCATAAACCACCCAATCCTGATCCCTGCACAATCATGTCCATTATAACCTTCAAACACTTTTGCCATGGAAGTGATGAAAAATTATCCAACGACTATGAAATCTCAAGTCAGCTCATGTGTCCACCTCTGTCCTAAAACCCTCTCTGAGTCTTCCTGCTAATGTTTAGTGTCCTCTCCCAACTTTGAACTATGACGGCCGTTTGTTTTCAGCCCAAATTCAAGAATGGTTTATTGTGTTCCTCCATCATTTCTTATTTTGCTGGTAGAATTAAAATTAGAAGCTGTTGGCAGTTAAAGACTATGGCTTTACTGCAAAACATTAAAAGGTGTTAGCAGAGAACTGCTGTTTAATAAATATATTCTTAATTTTATTGAATTTAAAATTGAACCAGATTGCTCTGTGACCTCCTTTAATGCTGAAAAAGGGGGCAGGGAAAGCTTAGTAATGTAAAACTATAATGCTGATGTGCACTGGAAAGCAACAGATGATTGATTACACAAGTCTGTAAGAGGAAGTGTTTTTCCAGCTATTCCTAGCTCAGTAAATCAAAAAATAGCTTGCCAGATGTGACTCCTAGTTTTCTATAAAATTCATCATTTTCTATATGCATTCATAAAGCAGAGAATTTTATTGATAGCAACATCCAAAGGAAACTAGGTCTGCCTTGCTTCCTTCCTTTCCTCTCTCTCTGCCCACTCCCTACTGTGTACCTATCTTTACTGAGATACCCATCTGTCTTTATTTTTATATAAAACACTCTTAAGTGTGGACATTGAGCTGACTTCAATATAAAAATGATTTTTGATGCTGATTCAGTAACAATAAAGGGTTGAGCTTGGTGGCTTTTGAGGTCTTTTTCAGTTCTATGATTCTACAATTTTAATATAGCAATTTTAATTACCATGTGCTAAGTATCCAACATCACTTAATTTTTGCTTTAAGCTTGGTGGCTCTCAGAAGTAACAAGCTTGACTTTGCATCTAGTCTGCCTTCTCATTTTTTTAGTCCCTAGGTGATAGCCCCTCCCTCTGCACAGTGCCTTGCCCAAACAAACCTCTGCATTGCTTTTGCCATAAAAGTATATATCTCCAGAGTTCTGGCCAAGAGGGAGGTATAGGTAGAAACCCTTTGCTTCCTCGCATAACCAAAAGCAGGATAACAACCAATCTAAAATCAATAAACGACCAGAAGTGCCAGAAAAATCAAACTGCGTGGAGCTCCGACAACCAAGGAATTAAAGAAACAGTCAAACAAAAACCAGACCAGGAATGCCACAGTGCAGCAAGGAGGGTTGCCCTGCCTGGATGAATACCTAAGGCCCTGCTCCCTTACAACCAAGACAAAGAAATATGGCCCAAATGAGAAAAAACAGAGCAAAGCTTCAGAAAGACAGCTAAGTGATGAGGAGATAGCCAACCTAATTGATGGAGAATTTGAAGCCCTGGTAATCAAAATGCTCACAGAACTGATTGAGCTTGGTTGAAAAATGAAAAAACAAATGATGGATACCCAAAATGAAATAAAACAAATATTCATGGAACCAACAGTGACAGGAAGAAAACCAGGGCCCAAAGCAATGATTTGGAACAAAAGGAAGAAATAAACATCTGACTGGAACAGAATGAAGAAAGAAGAATTCAAAAAAGTGAAGAGAGGCTGAGGAATCTCTGGGACAATGTGAACCATTCCAAAACACAAATTATAAGGGTGTCAGAAGGAGAACAATAGCAAAAAAATGAAAACTTCCTTGAACAAATAATGAAGGAAAACTTTCCAAATCTGGTAAGGAAATACACTTCTAGGAAGTCCAGGAAGCCCAGAGAGTCCCAGAGAAGTTGGGCCCAAAGAGAAACACACCAAGGCACATCATAATTACATTACCCAAGATTAAAGATAAGGAGAGAATCTTAAAAGCAGCAAGAGAAAAGGAGACAGTTACCTACAAAGAAGTGCCCATAAGGCTGTCAGCTGATTTATGCAAAGAAATCTTGCAGGCAAGAAGGGGCTGGAAAGAAGTATTTGAAGTCATGAAAGGCAAGGACCTATATCCAAGATTACTCTATCCAGCAAAGCTATCATTTAGAATGGAAGGGCAGATAAAGTGCTTCCCAGATAAGGTTAAGTTAAAAGAGTTCATCATCACCAAGCCATTATTATATGAAACGTGAAAGGGACTTGTCTAAGAAAAAAGAAGATAAAAAATATGAATAGTAAAATGATAACAAACTCACAACTATCAACAAATGAACCTAAAAGAAAAGACAAACAATGAAAACAAAAACTAAGCAAACAACTAGAACAGGAATAGAATCAGAGAAATGGACATCACATGGAGAGATTTCAGTGGGGAGGGGGAAGGAATAGTGGGGAAAGGTACAGGGAAGAAGCAGCATAATTAGTAGGCATAAAATAGATGGGAGAGATAAAAATTGTATAAGATACAGAGGGCTCAAAGAACTTGTAAGTACAACCCATGGACATGAACTAAGGCGTGGAATGCTGGAGGGTTGGGGGTACAGGGTGGAGGGGAGATAAAGGGGAAGAAATTAGGAAAACTATAATAGCATAATCAATAAAATAAACTTGAGTTCTTCAATTCAGATATTGTATTCTTTATTTCCTTTTGGCCCTTTTGGATAGTTTCTATTTCCTTTTTCATGTTGACATAGTTTGCAGTGAGTTCATTATAGTTTTCCTTTAGTTTCTGGTAATTTTCTGTGAGTTCATCGAGCTTCTTGAGCTTCTTGAGCTTCCTGAGAACCAATTCTTTGAACTCAGTATCTGATAGTTGGCTTACCTCTGTTTCATTTATCATTCTTTCAGGGGCTTCCTCCTTTCATTTCATTTGGGGATTGTTTCTTTGTCTTCCCATTGTTTGTGAGACTCTTCTTGCTAGCTTCTGTTTCTTAAATTGATCTGTCAAGTTCTCTGGAGTAGCAAAGTTAATTTTGTGTCACTGTCTCTGTTTTTAGGGCTGACCCTTGTCTGGGTCTAGCTCTGTTCTCTTCACAACTCCAGGTTTTAGTGTCTCACCTGTGGATAAAGAAGAGAGGGGAAGGAAGAAGAAAAAAAATAAAGTAAAAAAATAAAAAAAAAATGAGACTTCCACCAAGATGGTGGCATAGATGGATGCGCTACACCGCCGCTCACAACCAGAGAGTTTAAACAACGAACTCAATAGCGAAAAATAAACAACCAGAACAGACAGAATTGGACTGAAGGGAAGTCCGACACCCAGGAAGTTGGGGAGGACGTATATCCAGGCCGGTAAGCGGGGCAGAACCGAGCAGAGGAGCGGAGTGAGAGGCAGTTTGCCTGGAGGAATTCACCCTGGGAGCGCCTAAACAAAACACTACCCTGAGCAACAGGTGAACGTTGCAGGCCGGCGGCGTAACTGGAGAGGCCAGTGGGAACCAGCAGGGCCAAGACTGGCGGAAAAGGCAGTGGAGAACTGGGGAGCAGAGGGTGATAGGGAGTGGCGGTGAACGGCAGACACCATTGCTCCCTCCCAGGCCCTGCCCCCAGAGGAAACGTCACAAAAAAACGACCCAGGTTACCAGGCACCTGCGAACACCTAAGACTCTAACAGGTGCACCGAGATAAAAAAAAATGAAAATGGCCAAAATGAAAGATCAGAACAAACTACAACTAACGGATGAAGAGATAGCCAAATTAACAGATGCCCAGTTTAAAACACTGGTAATCAGGATGCTCACAAAACTGGAAGAAATTGTTGAACAAATGAACAATACGGTAACGATAATGGAGGAAGATTTACAGGGAACCAATAGGGAAAAAAAGGAAGCTGGGACTCAAACCAATGGGGTGGAGCAGAAGGAAGAAACAAGAATTCAAAAAAACAAGGAGGGACTCAGGAACCTCCGAGACATTTGTAAACAACCCAACATCCGGATCATAGGGCTGCCAGAAGGACAAGAGGAACACCAAGAAATTGAGCGCATTTTTGAACAGATAATGAACAAGAACTTCCCAAATCTGGCAAAGGAAATAGGCTTCCTGGAAATCCAAGAAGTTCAGAGAACCCCAAAGAAGCGAGACCCAAAGAGGAACACACCAAGGCACATCATAATAGCATTACCCAAGGTCAAAAATAAGGAAAGAATCTTAGAAGCAGCAAGAGCAAAGGAGACAGTTACCTACAAAGGAATTCCCATAAGACTGTCAGCGGATTTCTCTAAGGAGACCTTCCAAGAAAGAAGGGGCTGGAGAGAAATATTTCAAATAGTGAAAAGCAAGGACCTACAACCAAGAATAATCTATCCAGAAAAACTGTCATTTAGAATGGAATGGCAGATAAAGTGCTTCTCAGATAAGGTCAAGTTCAAGGAGTACATCATCACGCAGCCTTTACTATATGAAATGTTAAGGGGTTTTATATAAGGACTCATGAGAGCAGGCACCAAGGCCAGATCAGCTACCGGGGAACTCAGATCAGCCACAG
>PVJI01008895.1:57804-68658 GCA_004026765.1 Micronycteris hirsuta
TGCCTGGGGTGGGGGTGGGGGGTAAATTCAGACAACTGTAAGTGAACAGCAATAAAATAATTAAAAAAATAAAATAAACCCCCAAATGCAAACAAAAATAAAAATAAAAAAAAATAAAAAGAGGAGAAGACTAGGAATACTAAATGAAAGGAAGGAAGAAGGAATTTAAAAAAATAAAGGACAGATAGGAAAGAGGATGGGGAAAACAACAAACAAACAAAAACTTCTGCTGGCTGGCTTTAAAAGTGTCTGGCCGTGCCTGCTCCCCTGGTCCTCCTGTCTGTGTCAGGCATCTGATTGTTCAATTTCCCTTGTAATCTTGGTCACCAATCTTCACATATGTTGGAATACTGTTGGGTGTTCTTGCTGTTCCTCAGAAAATCAGCTAGTTGTTTCACTTGTGGGGAGGAGGAAGTGCACTCTGCTCCCCCCAATCTGGCCGCCATTTTTTCTCTCTCATTTGGGCTTTTTTTCCCCCCTCAATTCACCTGTTACTTTAAAGGGCGGAGCTTTAGGTGTTCACCAGGGTGAGGTAACTAAAGAGCTTCTGTGGGGCTACAGAAAACAGTATTAAAATAAAACAAGAACCAACAGTATGGGAAAACGTATTTGCCAATGATACCTCAGACAAAGATTTGATCTCCAAAATATATAAAGAACTCATACAACTCCACTCTAGGAAGACAAAATACCCAATTAAAAAATGGGCAAAAGACATGAACAGGCACTTCTCCAAGGAGGACATACAGAGGGTCCAGAGACATGAAAAGATGCTCAACATCATTAGCTATCAGAGAGGTGCAAATTAAAACCACAATGAGATAACACCTCACACCAGTCAGAATGGCCATCATCAACAAAGCAACAGATAACTGTTGGAGGAGATGTGGAGAAAAGGGAACCCTACAGCACTGTTGGTAGGAATGCAGACTGGTACAGCCACTGTGGAAAACAGTATGGAATTTCCTCAGAAAAATAAAAATGGAACTGCCTTTTGACCCAGTAATTCCACTACTGGGATTATACCCTAAGAACCCTGAAAAACAAATTCAAAAGAACCTGTGCACTCCAATGTTCATAGCAGCACAATTTACAATAGCAAATGCTGGAAACAACCTAAGTGCCCATCTACAAATGAATGGATCAAGAAACTATGGTACATTTACACAGTGTAATTCTACGCAGCAGAGAGGAAGAAGGAGCTTATACCCTTTGCAACAGCATGGATGGAACTGGAGAGCATTATGCTAAGTGAAGTAAGCCAGGCGGTGAGGGACAAATACCATATGATCTCACCTTTAACTGGAATATAATCAACAAAAGCAAAAAGCAAGCAAAACTTAACCAGAAACATTGAAATTAAGAACAATCTAACAATAGCCAGGGGGGAGGAGACAATGGGGAGAAAGGTTTTCAGGAACCACTATAGAGGACACATGGACAGCACCAAGGCGGGGGGAGGGAGGCAGGGAAGGGAGGTGAGATTGCAGGGAGAGGGGAGGGGAGAGTATGCAGACAACTGTAATTGAACAACAATAAAGTAAAATAAATAAATAAAAACTTCAAAAAAAAGAACAATAAAAAAAGACTATTTAAAAAAATAAAATATACTTGAAAAATAAAAGTATATATTTCCAAAATCATATTTTCAGTTCAGAATCACTCATAAAATGATTTCAGTTATTTACATTATCTCAGGAACCTGGCCATGTCAACCACAGTTTAAGACACAATTGGTTTGCTTATGCTCTCGTATGTTGTCCACACCTGTATTTTATTATAGTGAATCTAAAAACTTTTGTGTTTGCAAAATTTATGAGAGGTATTGAAAAATACAGGTTCCTAGCTTTCATCCCAGATATTCTTGTCTAATAGTTTTAGGAAAAGCTGAGGTGTGTGAAAATTTTTTAAGAACTCTGTGTGATTCATGTGTTGGTGATACGTTGTTTTTTTCTGGAGCAGATTTTGAGAAACTCTGGTCCTTGCCATTTACTCTTAAAAACTCTTTAAGGCTGCACATTAAGAAAATTTCAACACAAGAAAACATCAAATGTCACAATTATAATTATAAATTTAGAAATTGTTTTTTGTGTAATGACTTTTAAATATACAGACTTCCTATGTCAACCCCAAATTATGTGTTGAAATTTGCACTGAGAAATCATATTGAAATACTCATAAAATTGTTCACAACCTTATATAGCATACTTTTCAGTGTTAAGGACTTAATGTATCACCTAACTGTAGTTATTGTATTACACAGTTACTAATTAATGCACTTATAAACAATGGACCTCTCTGGGACCCTGATGTCCACAGACGTGAGAGCATGTTCTGGGATACCACTGGATAAGATAAAGTGCCTTTTAACAGGTCCCTTTGGTGATTCCAGTTCTAAATGCTATTGACTGTGACCCAAGAGAGACATGTCTTATTGCAAATTTTGGCCCATAGAAAATTATATTACAGCATGTTTCTGGTTTACTTAAAAGCTACTATGTAGTGCATTTATTTCAAGTAGCTCAATATATCAAAACAAAAGTTCTTAAGGATAAAAATAGCATGTATCAGGTAAGATTAAATTAATATAGTTTTCGAATTAGAAATAACCTTGGAGGGTATCTAGTCTCATCTATTTTACAAGGTAGGAATTTTCTTTCTCTAATCATATTTCTCTAAATTTGTCCAGGTACACGAAGGGATCTATTTTTGTGTTGTTGTTTCTTTTTTTTGAGGTAATCTTATCTCCTAGTGAACAGCAATAATTATTAGAGCTACCTTTTTTATATTTAACCAAAATCAACATTCTTATAATTTCATAGCTTGAAATTATTGTGGAATAATTCTGCTTGCCATTTCATTTGACAGCAGTGGAAGAGGTGGGATTTTGAGGGTTGGTTGAACTAACATTTTGTGTTCTGTGGTAGACATTTGAAGTATCTAGAAATTATCTTCCTCATTTAATTCCTATGAGGAAGGTTTTATCCCTTTTCTCTCGTTTTATAGAAACAGAGACTGAGACTTGGAGAAGTTAAGCAAATTGTTCATCGTCACAATTTCTGGGAATAGGAGTCAAACTGGAACCTAAATCTTAAGTCAGGTTCATCCTTTTAACATTCTAAGTTTTCTAACATGTTGAATGCTGTCATTCTGAACCCAAACAAACATGGAGGCTCAGCTGCCTGCCACCACAAAAGCCAAACTCATGAAGCAAGTGCTAGTGCAAAAGGAGAGATATTTTATTCCAGTGCCACACAACCTGGGCGAAAGGTCATGGTCTCAAAGACCATCTCAGTCTTCCTGCTAAAGATTAAGTTTCTTACATGGATAGGGAAGGACTTGGCCTTTCTGTTTGTTTGTTTGTTTTTTGTTGTTGTTTGTTTGTTTCCTATTCAATTATCTTTCAAGCATTTGGCATGTTCAGTGCCCTGTTCATTTACCTTGCTGGCTTTCCACTCACTCAGAGCTCTATTCACTCATACTTCCAGCTTTCCACGTGAGCCTTTTCCATTCTCGTCTCTAGCTTTGGCCCAGTGCACTCAGGGTAAGAACCACCCCCTGCCACCATCTCGGCCAATGGGAGAGACTCCTCAGCGCTACGACTTACTGTGTTTAGTAACAACTCAGCCTTTACTTTATGTACATCTGTTGTGTGCCAGGCGTGCTGTATACTGAATATGTAATGATGAACAAATCACGTGATTTCTGATCTCAAAACAAAAAAAGGTAAGGAGATGTATCATGGACCCTGCTAGCGTGACCCCACTAGCAGATATGACCCTGCTAGTACCAAAAATGACTGTAGGAAGGAGCTCGCCCACTCAAGCCACACACACACTGTGAGATGGTTAATACCCAATAGTTTTGCCTCCCCAGTGAACACTGGGGTTTCCGTTTCTTTGAAAGCCAGTGATTGTAGTGTACAGATTTTACTACCTGGTTACACAAATCCTCCTGCATTGCATACCTGCTTTCTCAGTGTGTGAGATGTTTCCCTTAATGAACTGCTGTCTTCCAACAGCTCTGGTTTCTCAAGCAATTATTTCTCTCAACAATTGGCTTTTAAAGTTCAATTGGTCTCATTTCCATGGCTTGTGTTTGAGAGAAAACAAAACACTCTCACACTACATCTTTCTAGCAACATTGTGTCAGTCAGCGATCTTGGTCAGCACATATGTTAGATGCTTGTTCGGCAGGAGGCACAGCCCAGTCGTATGCTGAACTGTCACTTGCTTTGGCAGGCGTTTCTCAATATTGCCTGCTGATGTGCCAACCACAAAACACGTTTTAGTAATTACTCAAGATATTGTGTATTTCAGAATAACCATGCAATTTTACACTTAAATTTAAATAAAGGAAGTTACAATTTGATCTTGCATTTGAAATACGTTAGAGGTAAAAATATCACTGATTTATTAAGAAATTGATACTGTTTCTCACGTGTATACAGTGTAGACTTGTATAAAGAACCCGATTACCTACATTTAACCTCTATACTACGTTCTATTGCTACAAAATTTACTAATAAAGTAGCAGAGAGAGCACCATGGTTTGATTAGGAACCAATTTAAGATTTACTGAGGTCTATTCTCTACAACATAGGTGATCTTGGAGAAATTATGTCCTCTCTAAGGGCCTCAACTATCTCAAAGTCAAGATTTGGGAATGAAAAATGGTTCATTTCCCCCCTATGCTTTCAGAAGATGGCTGGTATTCTAATAGTTTGGGTTGTTATAATCAAGTAATTAAGATCTGTTTTAATTTATTGAAATAGAAATATGTGAGTGAATAAAATGCCTTTATTTGTCAATTATGAAATTATAAATACCATAATCTTAAGATCAGATAAATATGTTTACTCATTATTAAATATCCATTTTAACTTAATATAATATTGGGTTGGCCAAAAACTCCATGAGATTTTTTCCATAAAATAAAAGACATTTTCATTTTCATCAATAACTTTATTGATTTGGATAATTTGAGTATGTCAGCTATCTTCTGTGAGGTATAACATTGATTGTTCTCAATTAATGTCTCGATTTGATCACTATCAACTTCAACTGGTCCACCTGGCTGTGGAGCATCGTCCAGTGAAAATTCTCCAGCACAAAACTTCACAAATCACTTTTGACACATTCAGTCAGTCACAGCACCTTCTCCATACACTGTACAAATCTTTTATTTTATTCTTTGCTTTTCACTTGTGTTTTTACCTTTCTTGGAGTAATAAAGAATAATATACCAAAAATGTTGTGTATTTTCTTCCATCTTAAGTATTAAAATGACCACAGAAAAATTCACCAGTTTTGATAAATTTCTTTTAAATACACACTGATATTATAGTTGTCAAAATGCAATCTAACAAAGTTGTTTTGAATGAAGTTAAAGACAACTAAGTGCTACTAGAGCCATCTTACGGAAAATAACAAACATTTGGCCACCCCAATGTTTGTAATGTTGTACAAAGAGCATTAAAGTTTCTATATGCGAGAATCTTTAACAAGATTAAAAACTGAGCTAAGTGGTTTTTAAGTCCCCTTCTAGATTTTCTGTAGTTAGTATTTAAATATGGCTTCCAAGTGAACTATACCTCCAAGAAATTTTGTAGCCTTCCCCACTTAATTCATAGATGGCCATTTTGACAACTTAAATATGGCCCAACTAAGCTTGCATGACTGCTTAGATGAAGTCAGTTGTTCTGCGGTTTCTACCTTGGCCTCTTGTAGACTTGCTCTTGGATCGCTGAACCACTGTTGGTGAAGTCCAAGCACCCTGCTGAACAGAACCTGTGCAGACTAGAGGGTGAGGGTCTGAGCTCAGGCTTCCAGTTGTGCCCAGTAAGATTCCTGACTGTGAATGAGGACTTCCTGGACTCTCCAAACCAGATCAACTGTCAGCTAATACTACTGAGTGAACCCAACCATAAAATTTAGCCATCTGAGCACCTCCCAAATCATGATATATGATCCAATGGTAGTTCTGTTAAGCCCCTAGGTTTTGTAGTAGTTACCAAATACACACACACACACACACACACATATGTATGTATATATATATATATATATATATATATATATATATATATACACACACACACACAATTCTAAGAGTAAATGATTCAGTACTTTATAGATTCATCACTTTGTTATTAGATTATATTTCAGCGTATTCAACAATGAGCCCTGGTCAACACAGCAATGCTATAGATGTTTAGTAAAGGTTTCTAGTGACATAATGAAAAGTCACCAGTGAATTAGTCACCAGTCAGAAGTAATTCCAACCACAGCAGGTAATAAACAGACACTGTGTCAAATAATATTACCTGTCTCCTAAAGGATTCAATATAATATTAAACACAGAGGGATAATTAGGTTGAATGGTGCCCCCCCCAAATTCTTATGCTGAATTCCACCACTACTTTAAAATGTGTCTTTATTTGAAAATAGGTTTGTTGGATACAAATATAGTATACAAAAATGAGGTCATACTGAATTAGGGTTGGCCCCTAAACAAATGTGACTGATGCCTTAGAAAAAGGGAAAATTTGGAGATAGACACACATAGAAGATGAAATAAAGAGACACAAGGGAATAACCATCTACAGTCCAAGGAGAAAGGCCACAAGAATAGCTTTTCATGAAAGGCCTCAGAAATAACCAATGGTGTCAACAACTTGATTTTGGGAGTTGTAACTTCCAGAACTGTGAAACAATAAATTTCTGGCCGACAAGCCACCCAGTTTGTGGTACTTTGTTATGGCAGCCTTAGCGAGTAATACAGTAGTATTGCTGTTCACACATCTAAACTCACAGTGAGGGTCTTTCCCACAAGTATCCAATGATTCATACCTGAAACTCTCATTTCAGAAAAATAGTCTATGTGTTACTATTTTTTACCAAGCTAGAACCCATTTCAGGAAATTATTGCATTAAAAAGATCTCCTGGAAAACATTATTTTAAAGAATTGTCAATATCACAGGACTGCTGGGATGTATTTTTTGGAAGAGGGATTCCTGGTATTCCTTAATCAATTCAAGTCACAATTTGTGGTCAATACTGAGGTTTTGATCAGAACCTCGTTTTTTAAAGGGGCATTTCAGGACAAAACAATCTCTTTTAATACATAATTGGTGGTAGCATATTTATATAAAACATGTCCAGTTGGAACAGACTAGGGAACAAATTAATTCCACCCAAAAAATAATCCAATTTGTCACTAATTGTAAAAACAATTGACAGAAAGATTCTACAGCCTGCTGTTCTGATGTAAACAGTGAAATTCCCATGGCTGCGACAATTTAACAATAAGAAAACAGTAGCTCTAATTAGCATTTTGACATGTCTGCATTATGGAAAACCCTGAGAACAATGGGATGCTTTAATAAAGTGACTTTTCATTTGCTCTTATTTGAAATTATCAAGTGCTATTTGTGTGTCTAATAGCTTCACTGTCACATTAATTTATGGGAAGGAGTAAAAATACATATACTACAAGACTTCAAAAATTCATTTTATCAGCCACTAAGAAGTGTACAGGTAGACTTCTCATTTAGGTAAAAACATACACAGAGAGATTCCACAGTGGTTCTCACTAACCAATTCTGGTGCTTTTCATTTTGAAGTTCAACTTTTAGATCTCCTAGACCTTAAACTAAGTACCTTTCTTTTTCTAGCTCCTTCAGAATAGAACAACTAAATTTATAATGCAGAATAATTATCCTTTGCCAGAAAAATGAATTTGAAGTCTCCATCTTTAGCCTTCTGTTTATAAGATAAAAATGATCAATTCCATTTAATTCATTTATTCATCACATGTATCAAGCTGAGATTCTAAGTACAAAACTTCAGATAATAATAAGTTCTATGAAGAAAAATATTGAAGGGTGAGGGGATAGACAGGGAAGGGGAGGGGCTGGGATGGTGAGAGATTGAGATTTAGTCATGTGGTCAGAGAAGGCCTCTGAAGAGACATGGAGATCGAAAGGAACTCACCATGCTCAGTTCTAGGCAGTGAACGTTCCAGTGAGGGAATATCAAGTGCGAAGTCTATAAGGTGAGAAATGCTTAGATATTTGAAAATGAACAGGATGGTTAGTGTGAGGCTGGAGAACGATCGAGGGTGGGGATATCAGGGGATGAAGTCAGAGATGCGAACAGAGGCCAGATCATGCGTCCTGACCCCTTCCTGGAGTTTGACCTAATTACTGTATTTACTTAACAACTGGGATAAGGGCACTTTCTAATATATTTATCAACTATTATCATTTCAAAAATAGTATCCCAAAGTCTAAATACATCAGCACCCCAAAGGATAAAATAGTAATTCATTATGATGTAATTAGAAACTACTTATGACAGCTTCAGTTGTGCCACTACCTTTATACGAGTGGGCAGGGGTTCAGTTAACACATCTGAGTCCAAGGTCTCTATTGTTTGAATCGAGGCTTGGATTACATCATTGTACTTTTTTTTTCAACTCTGAAAATTAATGAATATAGATAATGTTCCTTCTGTAGACTGAAACAATGATCCAAATTCAGCAAGAAGAAACAGGGGGAATAAGTGCAACTACAGTGGTCTTTAAATTTTTATTTAAAAAATTTTAAATTATATATCAGATGAGGCAGTCTTAAAATATTCTGCAAATCCCTAGAAATTTCTGACTACTGTTAGGTTTCATGAAACAGTATAATTATTTAAAAGAGGATATCACACAGAAAACTGTACTTGAACAATAAAAATAAAAATAAAAAAAATCACAGGTAGCAAGTGTTTTCTGATTTAAGGCTGTAAGGTTCAATTTGTATCTATTTTTTAAAATTTTCCAAGGGCCTATTGTTTATTATTTTCAAAAAATATAACTCATGTTTATGAAGTTGTGCAATCATCACCACTATCTAATTCCAGAATGTTTTCATCAACCCAAAAAGAAACCTCATGCCTATTAGCAGTCACGTCTGTTCCCCCTTCACCCCGACTCTAGGCAAACATTAACCTGCTTTTGGTTTCTGTGATTGTTCTTATTATGGACATTTCATGTAAATGGAATTGTCGTGGGGATTTTGTCCCTGCCGAAACCCGTGGGTGACCGCAACTCGATGCATGAAAGAATCTCATACCGAGACACACGGGGAAAGAGAGTCCG
The DNA here is from genome assembly GCA_004026765.1 of Micronycteris hirsuta. Lineage (NCBI taxonomy): Eukaryota > Metazoa > Chordata > Mammalia > Chiroptera > Phyllostomidae > Micronycteris > Micronycteris hirsuta. Next base: position 66,953 of record PVJI01008895.1, read on the forward strand.
GAGCCACGGGACCAATTCCTCCATTTCAGGAAAAGGCCTGTGGGTAGCTTAGTCGGGGTTTTTATTAGAGGCTTTAGGACATATTTACATTGGATTGATTATTCATGGAATTAAGCAGAACAGGGGTAGGTTTACTCATTAGCAGAGCATTAGGATGTAAATTCAGGTCTGGTGGCAGACAGGACCAGGGTAATATATTAAACAGGGCTCAGCAAGCCAGAATCTCTTAAGATACATCTTTGCCAAATTCCCATTAAAGAGTTCCCATTCTACAGACATGATCCACACTTGCCCACACGGGAATCACATGGAGCTGCACTCAAAATGCGTAAATTCTCAGGACTGTGTGTTTACAGGCGTGTGGAAAGAATCCCTACATGGAATCGTATAATAAATGGCCTTCTTTCAATTAGCATGATTTTCAGGGTTTTCAAGGTTCATCCATGTTGTATCATGTATTAGTACTCCATCCCTTTTTAGCTGAATAATATTCCATTGTGTGGGTACAGCACATTTTGTTTATCCATTCACCAGTTGATGGACATTGGCATTGCTTCTACATTTTGGCTATTATAAATAATATGAGTGGGTACCAAAAAAGTAATTTATTTATTAAAAATGTGTATTTATTATTACATGTTTAAATTTTGGTCACCTTCATAAAGTACCTAGGAATAAACTAGCCAAGGAGGTAAAAGACCTGTACTCAGAAAACTATACAACACTGAAGAAAGACATGAGGGAAGATGCAAACAATTGGAAATGTACCATGTTCATGGATTGGAAGAATTAATATCATCGAAATGTCCATACTACCCAAAGCAATTTATAGATTCAATGCAGGCCTTATTAAAATACCAATGACATATTTTAGAGATATAGAAAAAAACATTTCAAAAATTTACATGGAATGATAAATGACCCCAAATACCCATAGCAATTTTGAGAAAGAAGAACAAAGTAGGAGGGATTACAATACCTGATATCAAACTATATTACCAGTCCACAGTAATCAAAACAGTCTGGTACTGGCATAAGAACAGATACATAGATCAATGGAAGAAATAAAGAGCCCAGAAATAAACCCAAGTCTCTATGGTCAATTATATTTGACAAAAGGGGCAGAAGCTTAAAATGGAATAAAAATAGCCTCTTCAACAAATGATCTTGGGAAATCTGGGCATCTACATGAGAAAAAATGAAACTCAATCACCAACTTATGCCATACAAAAAAATAAATTCAAGGTGGTGGATAGATGACTTAAATATAAGTTGTGACACCATAAAAGTTTTAGAGGAAAACATAGGCAGGAAAATCTCAGATATCCCACACAGCAATATTTTCACTGATATGTCCCCTAGAGGGACATAAAAGAAAGAATAAACAAAATAAATAAACAAATAAAATATTTTGATGAAGTCCCCCCCCAAGGGATTTCATCAAAATATAAAGCTTCTGCACAGCTAAAGAAAACAGCAGTAAAATGAAAAGTGAAGGAACTATATGGTGTGGCGGATTCCGAGCCCGCAGAATCCGCCGTGGGGTGGACTTGGGCCTGAAGCATCAATGATTCACACACAAAGACACATTATGAGATGAAGCCAGGGTCACGGGCATTCTCTCCCATTATCCTAGGGAAAAAAGCCCCGTGGCTTGCCCAGCCAGGGTTTTTATTAGGGGCTTAGGGCATATTTACATAGGATTG
>PVJI01008896.1:0-68444 GCA_004026765.1 Micronycteris hirsuta
TGGCTGTTGTTAGACTGTTCTTAATTTCAATGTCTCTGGTTATGTTTTGCTTGCTTTCTGTTTTTGTTGATTATGATCCAGTTAAAGGTGAGATCATATGGTATTTGTCCCTCACTTCCTGGCAGAAGCTTTTTAATTTGATGTGGTCCCATTTGTTTATTCTTTCCTTTCTGTCCCTTGCTCTAGGGGACATATTGGTGAAAATACTGATATGTGGAATATCTGAGATTTTACTTCCTATGTTCTCCTCTAGGAATTTTATGTTGTCATGACTTATATTCAAGTCTTTTGTCCATCTTGATTTCAATTTTGTGTATAGTGTAAGTTGGTGGTCGAGTTTCATTTTTTGCATGTGGCTGTCCAGATATCCCAACACCATTTACTGAAGTGGCTATTTTTACTACATTTTATGCTTCTTCCCCCTTTGTCAAATATGAATTGGCCACAGAGACTTGGGTTTATTTCTGGGCTCTTGATTCTGTTCCATTGGTCTATGTGTCTGTTCTTATGCCAGTACAAGACTTTTGATTACAGCGGCCTTGTAATATTGTTTGATGTCGGATATTGTGATCCCTCCTACTTTGTTCTTCTTTCTCAAAATTACTGCAACTATTTGGGGTCATTTATGGTTCCATATAAGTTTTTGAAATGTTTGTTCTATATCTGTGAAATATGTCATTAGTGTTTTAATAGGTATTGCATTGAATCTATAAATTGCTTTGGGTAGTATGGACATTTTGATGATGTTAGTTCTTCTAATCCATGAACATGGTATATGCTTCCCTTTATTTGTGTCTTCCTTAATTTCTTTCTTCAGTGTTGTATAGTTTTCTGAGCATAGGTCTTTTATCTCCTTTGTTAGGTTTATTCCTATGTACTGTATTTTTCTTGTTGCTATACCAAATGGGATTTTTTTCTTGATTTCTGTTTCTGATATTTCATTGTTCGAGTACAAAAATGCCTTTGATTTCTGAGTATTGACTTTGTATCCTGCTGTTTCACTTATGAGGTGGAGTAGTTTTTTGGTGGAGTCTATAGGGTTTTCTATGTACAATGTCATATCATCTGTAAGTAGTGACAGTTTTACTTTCTCTTTTCCAATTTGGATGCCTTTTATTTCTTTTTCTTGTCTGACTGCTGTGGCTAGGACTTCCAATACTACGTTGAATAGAAGTAGTGAGAGTGGACAACCTTGTCTTGTTCCCGATCTTAATGGGAAAGATTTGAGTTTTTTCCCATTGAGTATGATGTTGGCTGTAGGTCTCTCATATATGGCCTTTATTATGTTGAGGAATGCTCCCTCTATTCCCACTGTGCAGAGTGTTTTTATCAAATTGGTGCTGTACCTTATCAAATACTTTTTCTGCATCTATTGATATTATCATGTGATTTTTGTCGTTGCTTTTTTTATGTGATGTATTACATTTATTGATTTGTGAATATTGTGCCATCCTTTGCATCCCTGGGTTGAATCCCACTTGATCATGGTGTATGATCTTTTTAATGTATTGCTGGATGCTGTTTTGCCAATATTTTGTTGAGAATTTTAGCGTCTATGTTCATCAGCGATATTGACCTATAATTTTCTTTCTCTATTGTGTCTCTATCTGGTTTTGGGATTGGGATGATGCTGGCTTCATAAAATGTGTTTGGGAGTCTTCCTTTTTCTTGAATTTTTAGAGTAGTTTGAGAAGGATAGGAGTTAGCTCTTCCTTAGATGTTTTGTAAAATTCTCCTGTGAAACTGTCTGGTCCAGGGTTTTGTGTGTTGGGAGATTTTTGATTACTGCTTCAATTTCTCCAGCTGTTATCAGTCTGCTCAGGCTTTCTGCTTCTTCTTCATTCAGTTTTGGAAAATTATATTTTTCTAGATATTTGTCCATTTCACCCAGGTTTTCAAATTTTTTGGCATATAGTTAGTTGTTCATACTAATTTCTTGCAATCCTTTGTATTCCTGTGGTATCAGTTGTAATCTCTCCTTTTATTTATTTGGATCCTCTCTCTTTTTTTCTTGATGAGTCTGGTTAAAGGCTTATTGATTTTATCTTTTCAAAGAACCAGCTCCTAGATTCATTGGTGCTTTATATTGCATTTTTTTAGTCTCTATATCATTTAATTCTGCTGTGATCTTGGTTATTTCCTTCCTTCTCTTTGCTCTGGGCTGTCTTTGTTGTTGTTCCTGGAGTTCTTGTAGGTGTAGGGTTAGGTTGTTTATTTGAAATGTTTCTGTCTTTTTTAGGTAGGCCTGTATCACTATGAACTTCCCTCTCAGGACTGCCTTCACGGTGCCCCATAGGTTTTGGGTTGTTGTGTGCTCATTTTCATTTGTTTTCAAAAACTTTTTTTATTTCTTCCTTGATCTCATTCTTAACCCATTTATTGTTTAATAGCATGCTATTCAGTCTCCAGGAATTTGAGTGTTTTTGAGTTTTTTCCTTGAGGTTTGTTTCTAGTTTCAGGCTCTTGTGGTCTGAGAAAATGCTTGATACAATTTCAATTTTCTTGAATTTGTTGAGTCTTGTTTTTTGTCCTATCGTGTGGTCTATGTTTGAAAATGTTCCATATGAATTTGAAAAGAATATGTATTTTGGTTTTTTGGTATGAAAGGTTCTATATATATATATATCACTTAAGTCAATTTGAGGTAAATATTTATTTAAAAAAAAAACTTAACAGAAACATCAAATGCCAGAGCTGGAATGCACCCTTGAGATCATCCAGCTCAACTCCATCATTGACATAAGGGAACTGAAGCTCAAAGAAGACAGAATGAGGATGTGTAGCTTTTCAGTGGGAATTTTATCATCATTTGAAAGAGTGGGAAAATGTTAATATTCTATGAGTGTACTATTCACTTAGTTATAACTGCAATCATAATAATTGATATTAAAATACTTAACAATAAAACCCAGTGCTATAATTCTCAAATTTGGCATCTGTAACTTAAAAATAAAAAATATATTTAAGAACATATTTACAGAAAAATTGCTTATAGATCAAAATTTTATATATTGCATATTAGTCTCTGAATTATATTATAAACCCAGTGTATGGACCCCATTGAAAAGTAGCAGACTTTAAAATGTGGAGTCAATTCTTTGAAAAGAAATAACTCAGTGACAAATTAATTCTGATGAAAATATTAATCAGCTCTGATTTTTTAATAGTTGTATGGTGGCACATGTTAAACTAGTATGTTGAATTAGTGAGTTAATGTGGTAAGGTGAAGTCTACTTGTGCATTTTCAGACTAGCTAAGCAAAGTATTTAATTTCCAAACAGTCCCTGGAAATGGTAGCATATTATTGCTTTGCTATCACAATTATAGTCAATAATAACTAATTGATAACCTAAGACTTCTCTCTGATACTTTCTCATTGTCACAGTCCATATTTTGGCCACTTGATTTAGTTAAGGGTAAATGTGGGTAAAATGGTAGTAATTTACCTAAAGAATAACCTTTGTTAAAGTTTTCCAAAGTCTTCAAAAGACACTGGTGTTTTGTAAACAAACCATAATGGGTTTCTATTGTTTGTTAACTGAGGCTATTGAAACTGGGGCATCTTGCCCGCCTACCGAGGAAGTTAAAGGAATTCTGAATCAACTATTTTCTAAATGAAACATTCAGTATGTAGTTGATTTATGTTCTCTTAAATGTCTAGTTTTGCACATAATTCAGTCATACTAATTTATATTAATGTGGAGATAGTGTAACAGGGTGTAGCCAAGAAGTGGGCCCAAATAGGGATTTGTAAGGGGGCCCAGAACTCAAGGTGTCCAGGGAATATTAGGAAAATATATATAGGATGTCCTCACCCCCACCAGTCTGAACTGGGGGGCATGGGACTCCTGGAGCAGGGCCATGCAGAGCTGTTTTGTATAGCAGCAGCTTAGCAGCTCACCTCTGGCAGGGTCATTTAGCATATCTATAACATTTAACTGTTTTCATAGATATGTTAAATGGCTGTGACCAGGCTTTGAGCCTGGGGATAGAAGTGACTGGGACTCAAGACATAAATGGGAAAGGAGGAACACACTGCTTCTGGAGAGAGGAGAGAACCCCGCGGCTTTGGGGCTCCCTTTGCCACACAGCTTAGGAAGCTGGGAAGCAAGATGTAGCAGCGATGCCGAGCTCTCTCTTAGCAGTTTGGAAGAACGCAGGAGAGACGCTGCGGGAAGGGGTCTGGACCACGAGGCTTTGGAGGAGTGGGGACCCCTCGGCCTGAGAGATGGTGAGAGGACCACGTGGCTTTGGGTGGCTCCCTTTGCCATGCGGCCTAGGAAGTGGGAGAGACTTTTCCTGGAAGAAAAGGGGTGAAAGGACTCTTGCTGGTGGGCCATGAGAAGGGGCCACATGGTTTTGGATTAACTGGAGATCGTGGTGGCAACACAGCGGATGGTGTTCGAACCAAGGGGCTGCCTGAATCATGGACTTCTACTTCTTTTCCTGAGACATGGTACCCTGGACTGGGCAAAGGGGAGAAGAAGGGACTGTGTATGTTTGTGGGTATTCTAGAGAACTCTAGTATTTTAAAGGAGACCTTAAGTCATTACTCCAAGCCTGTATAACTTGAAAATAATTCCTTTCCTTTCACCAGCCTCTGGCATTGAGAGACGTCTTTCCATTGGCGGCGAGCATAATGAATCTGGTGTGGGGTTGGGGTATTGTTGGGTGTCCCTGCCCTGCTCTGTAACAGTAGTATCTGAAATGTAGACCAGCAATGACTAATAGAACTTTCCATGATGATAGAAATGGTTTTCCATACTGTCCAATATAATAGCCTCTAGCCACAAGTGACTACATATCACTTGAAATGCAGTTAGTATGCTTGAGGAATTGAATTTTCAATTTTATTTATTTAAATAATTTCTATAGCAATCTGTATCTAATGGCTACCATATTGGACAACTGACATAAAAATTAATAAAACTTTAATTTGGTGATTTTCAGGAAATGAGGGTACAACCATAAAGAATCATCCTACTGGATATATGTGCTTGATAAATATTTGTTATAAGTACACTATTTTGAAATAATTAATTGATAAACATTTGTTATAAGTACACTGTTTTGAAATAATTAATTGCAGCCTAGTTTCTTTTGTGAGTGAAGAAATCAAACACTGAAGAAAGTTTTTATCTTCTTGCTACATCATTTTTATACATCATTCCCCACTATATTAGTATAGTTACATATTCTCAATGGATTAGTGTAGATTTATTGTTTTCTCACAAGGAGTAACAACAGGGAGATACACGATATTATTTTTGTTAAACACAAGGCACAATAAGAATAATTTCAATAACAAAATAGAAAAAAAAAACTACCATTGGAAAGACTGGATCTCAAAATATTGAGTTCCTGTGGTAGCATCCATAACTTTATACCCAGCATAGCATTTCTGTGGTACAAAGGGGGATCTGAGAATTAAGTTAATTAGTGCCTAAACAGTTTAGTGGTTAAAGGTTTACTGAGTTACCATTTCTATTTAGGAAGCACAATAATAAGGACTTTATATAAATATGTAAATTTTATCCTTGAAAATACTGGTTTTGCCGATCTCTAATGATCCCTTAGAGCTTGTTTGTAAAGCCGGCCCTGCCTTTTTGTTGAAAATGATCAAAAAATGCTCTTTGCAAACTATTTTCCTAAATTTAAAATCAAAGCTTCTTTTCATTGACTCTGAAGAGTTCTCTTGGCTTCTCATCATGCAAAAAGGGAAACACTGCCAACCCGCCATAAGCACTGGGCCGTAATGAAGGTAAAATCGGTTCTGGACCCTCAGCGTACTCGGGTTGTAAATAGTAGACTGACATGAACTGGAAGCGTGGAAATAGTGTGTGTGTGGGGAGGGGATTATTCCTGATTGTTCCAGGTGCAGTAGTCCTGTGTGATGAAGACATTCGGAGGCCATGTTAAAACAACTTTACCCAACAACGAACTCGGTTATCAGGAGTAAAAAGAGAATTCTCAAGTTTTATGAAGTACAAGCGCTTTGGGAAGTGTGTGTTTGTCATTATGGCTAATTTGCACATACCTCACCGAAGAAAAGGCCAGGGGAACTAGGCTGAGAACACAGCTGTACGGGCGGCTCAACTAATTGCCTCTCCATCCTCAACCTCATTTATCTTCATTTCTTCCCAATTATACCAAATTATCAATAGTCTCTGTTGCATCGGAGTCTTAATCCCATTTATTCAGGCAGCATTAGATAGTGGCAGATGAATTCTTGCAGGGAGTCAGGGTAAACAGCCATGAAATGCCACCTCTGGCAGATGGCATTGCTTACAAGAAATGTGACAAAACATTTGGAATTTGTAACTGGGCATCAATATGAGGGTGCAAGCTGTTAATATTTTTTTAAAGATAATCAACGTGGTATATGGTAGAAACGAAACGCATATTTTAAAGAAAAATACAAAGGTACAGGTGTTCACATTTCAAAAGATTAATACATTTTTAGATGGTATATTCCCACGGAGCACTGCGGCCATGAAATCCTTTTAGGCCATGATATTTTATGATAATAAATGGCCTATTTTCATTTGAAGCAAGGTACACACCTTCTGTATTCAAAGACAAAATACCCTTTATTTTTCTTTCCAATCAAATGACAGACTGTGCCGTATTTATTGTGTTTATTGCCAAATTGAAAATATGCTTCACAATTGGAAAACAAACGGACAGCAACAGAAAACATATTATGGAGAAAACAATGTAACTATTTAAAATTTTCACTTGGTAAAAGGAAGAATAAGAATTCTTTATTTCATTATTTATAGACTATCAGTAATAGAATTCTAAATAATTACTTTTCATTTGATTAACAAACTTGTTGGTTTATAGAAACAATTACATAACAAGTGTGCTTTTATGAATTTAACCTTTCAGAACCATATGATCTACAGACATTATTACATAGATGTAAAGGCGAAATGAATAAACAAATAAATAAGAGTGACCTTTGGAATGAAATGGAAAATAATAAAATAGGCCACCTTAGTGTATTTTATTGTCAGGTCAAAGATATTTTTTATAACAATTAGTGAATTTATTTTTGGCCTTTTCTGTGGTAAAGCCCTGCTTAAGCAGGGGTATCTCTCATCTTTATGTACATACAGGGTCTGGCAGAAGTAAGGGCTGCTGGAGTGTGGTGTAATAATTTATAAGTTTAATTTGAACATTTCACCTAAAATGTCATATGGTGTGATAGTGTTATGTTACAGAATTACATGCCTATGATTTTGTAATAAAAGGGGGACATTATTTGTGCCAGACCCTGTAAATGCGGAATTCAGTGAATGAGTGCAAATTAGACCCCTTTGGTCAGTGACAGAGAGGGAAAACCGGACACAGCTATGGAGAGCTGTCAGCTCCCTCAGCATCCCAGGGTCCAGATGCCTGTGTCCTTTTCCTCTTCCTAGGCTATGTGAAAACCTTTGCATCTTATAGCATCGTCCACCTCCTGCACAATCCTAGCTAAGTGACCCGCAAGAAATGGTCCTTCTCATCTGAGTTTCTACAACAATTTGCATTTTGCACACTTAGGAAAATATGTCTGGCCCTGGCTGGTGTGGCTCAGGGGATTGAGTGCTGGCATGTGAACCAAAGGGTTGCCAGTTCGATTCCCAGTCAGGGCACATGCCTGGGTTGCAGGCCAGGTCCCCAGTAGGGGGCGCATAAGAGGCAACCACACATGGATGTTTCTCTCCTCTTCCTCCCTCCATTCCCTCTCTAAAAATAAATAAATACAATCTTTAAACAAAAAGAAAGACAATATGTCTGAACTATACACACTGCATGAAATAAGCAGATATGAATTGAGTAGTTAATTGAATATGCAAACTAATCTCTCGTGTGTCCTTTCCAAACTTGCTCTGGAGGCTCCTGAATTTGAAACGCAGTTTCCAAGGCCTCTTTGTATTGTGCAATGCCAGGTTGGGAGAGGCTAGGGAACCTGTATAAATGCTTGAGGATGAATGGTTCCCGCTACATATCTGTCTATGAAGGGCGCATCCCACTTTTTGTTTCAAACTTGGACCTCTGCTGTTTTCTGTCCTGAAACACAAGGAAAACACATATTACTCCTGTTGGCAACTTAACGCCAGAGAAATTGTGCACACATGAAAACCTTTCAGATGCCTGTAGTTTTATAATAATCCCTTTGAAGCTAATGTGTTTTTTTTAGAAAACTTGAAAAACCTTGTTTTCAAATTTAAAATACAGACTGCTTTTTGTGCCAAGCATAGGTGATATCTTGTGTTTTTTTCCAAATGGATTCGTCATGCCAGATTTTCAGCCTTGGAAGCAAAAGTCTGCAGATTGGCCAAAAGCATCAGACATTTTTTGGCTATAAGTCTTCACTACCTTTGCTGCACTGCCAGCCCTAATAAGCAGAACCTGGGTGGTGTTCTGGTGCATACTTAACCTTTCATGCTTATATGAATGAGTCTGAGCTTAACAGTGGTTATTATGTTGGGATTTAGCAGTCTGTAGACAATACACAGAGAATCTCGTACTAAATTATATTGTAGAACTGAATCAGGGCTTGCATGTCAAAGAATATCTAGCCTATTAATCATTCATAACATTAAAACATACATATTTATGCAAAATAGATTCATTTGTTTAAATTCTATACCCTCTTTTGTGTGAGAATGCCATACATGTCATGAAGAGTCAATTCAAAGAATTTAATTATGGTAAATATTCAACTTTTTAAGTTAAAAAACCCAAAGCCTATTAAATTGTATTGCTTTTATTTTAAGGTCAGCTTTGCTCCTCCAAATCTTGCTGAACTTTGAAAATGAATATTGAGCCATAACTGAAAGATTCTAAAACTTTTCTAACTATTGCACTGCTCCTGGAAATCTAAAACTTGTTAAAGATAACTAAGGATTGTTTAGCCATTACTGCAGAAAATGTAACCATATTTTTGAGACATCTTCCTGCTCTGTACATGTGCGCCATATTTTTTTCCTTTGAAAAATGTATTCAAATGAACAATCTGGATTCAGAACAAACTAGCAGATGTAGAATATGTATTTTTTACTATCTGTCTACAGTGCATTGAATGGCCATTTGGAAAGCAAATTAGTAGAACTTCTCCTTGATCACTTGAAAATTTAATATAAACCTTAACTTCACTTAACATTATTTTGTTTTAAAAATGTAGTGGCTTTTTCAACCAGTAAATTTATTTTAATTATTTATCCACAAGGTTTTAAAGTAGGACATTTTCTTCTTTTTTTAAAGATTTTATTTGTTATTTATTTTATTTCTATGATACATGACTTAGTATAGTACCTACCACATAGTGTTGTTGTAAGAAGTAGATGAATTGTTTCTGGCATATATCAAGTGTACAATGTGCTTTGAACGTTCTTCTGGCACATACTAAGTATTCAATAACTGCGATTCCCATACATATTAAACTTATATATTATAATTTTTCTAAGTAATGGCCCATAACTGCTAATTGTAGTTTTAATTAGTCAACAGAATGATAAAGTCCATTATGAACCTCTTTGATACCATAAATAGTACCTTACAATTCTTTTTTTTTTAAGATTTTATTTATTTATTTTCAGAGAGAGGAGAAGGGAGAGAGAAAGAGCAATGTATGGTTGCCTCTCACATGGCCCTCACGGGGACCTGGCCCGCAACCCAGGCATGTGCCCTGACTGGGAATAGAACCGGGACCCTCTGGTTCCCAGCCCGTGCTCAATCCACTGAACTACACCAGCCAGGCATACCTTACAATTCTTCTTAGAAGTGAAAGATGAATTCCGGTCATCCATAAGCACTAAGAACGCAGACTTACTAAATGTTTCTTGTGAGATTTATAAGTGTTATGTATTGTTATTGTTACTTTGATTTTATAATTATTTACTTCCTTTCTCCTGCTTCATTTCCTTCTTTCTATTTCTTTTCATGTTTTAAGAGCTGTGTTCATCTACCCTCTCCTTTTTTTCCATATAAATTAGATTTTGCTGTATTCACACTAATGCCTCAACTTAACAAAATATATGTTTCTTTCACTTTGTATTGTTATACTAGGCTCTGTCTTGTATTTCAAGGTAGAATCATTTGCACAGTTTTAAAGCTTTGCGTGAATTTGTTCTTTAGGTAGAATCCCTAAAAGTGTCATCTTGTTTCTCTAAAGTAGATTTTGTCCTTAAGTAAAATGATTTTTTTGCTGGTGAAATTCTCGTTTTCTCTGTTCCTGCTCGTTTCCTCTCCTTTTATTAAATTTCCCATTCATTTTAGGGTGATGTGAAAACTCTCCCCAAATTTTATAATCTGTTCTTTCTACCAGCCTTCTTTTGATTTCAGTACTTATTCCATGTTAGTGAATATGTGTCTGTTACGGTTCTTCTTTCAAGAAATTCTAGGATCATCACCCACTGTCTGCTGGCCAGACTCCATCTCCTCCGTACAGAGAGAGAGAAGCATGTGCTTCTGCTTTCCCAAGAGGAGACCAGGCCATGCATAGCTGTTTATACCTCACTCACCCTCCTTAATACGCACAGTTGTTTTGCGAAAAACATATATGTATATAATTTGTGAAATGGCCACTCTTTCCAGTATCTTTGCATCTGATTCTAAAACAAAGTTTATTTAGCTAATGTGATGTTTTTTAAGAAGAAAAGTTTGGAGTATACATTTAAATATTCAAAGGGGTGAAAGGATTTTATTGTGTAATTATCAATAGATTTCTTCACCTACATGGTGACAGGCATATTTTTTAAGTATGACTGACTGATGGACAGATTGGGAATTGGTGAATTAATGGGCACATTTGAAATTCTTGGCAAGGCTTGGCAGTAATTACATCTGCTGAACCACTTGATGTGTTGTTGGAAGTAGCCCAGTAAAGTCGTATTTGGCGTTCTTGTTTTTCAGTACATACCTGACTATATATTTTAATGATAATACATTAAAACGTATATGGCCATGCAAACAAATGTACTAACTGTAAAAATAATGGGTTTTTACCTTTGTAGGTTATTTATTTAATTACTGGGGTCACTGGTGGTAGTATCATTAAACATGTATTCTATAGAGAAGTTAATGATGTTAATAGCTAAAACATTCACTTTATCTTTTATATTCTAAAATAACTTAAATGATACTTAGTGCTTAATAGAGTCAGATACTGTGCTAAGTGTTTTACATGCTCTTTCTCTTTTAATCCTTACAGCAACCACATTGTAGGTAGATAGTATTATATCCATATTAAATAGCAGGAACCTTTGACTCAAAGAGCTTTAGTATCCTACCCAAAACTTAGAGCTAGTAATTGGAGGGTGAAGATTCAGCCCTAGGTCCATCTGATGCTCTTTCGACTCTGCCATTCTACTTTGGGGAGAACACAGCCTTTCCCTCTCTATTTTGCATCTGTCTCGATCTGCTGCTGGTTTTCAGAGACCTTTGCCTCTTGACAACTGCCAGCCAGCTAAGATCCCTGTCACCTCGGCTCTCCATGGACCACAAGTAGGCAGCTGAAATTCCAACAAGAACAGTTGTTGTAGGAGTAGTAATTAATTCTACTCGTTTGCTATGAAAGGTCATACGAGCTTTGTTTTAAGTTTCTGGGCAAAAGGAATTTTATTGTTTAGAGAGTACTTTATGGTTACCCCCGATAATTTTTTAATACTTGGAAAGACTACTGTGACAGGTAGTCTTAATAACTGTAGGGGTGATATTAATATATGTATATTACATATATTCACCATTTAGTGTACATATGTATACATATACTAATATATCTCACCATTGAGTGGGGCTAAAAAAATCACAAAAGATGAATTATTCTGTGCATTCACGTGGCCAATCTTATCCATTACTTTTATGTCTAACTGATCAGCTTCAAACGTGTAGATAATTTGGTTAAAAGTGTAATACAAGTAATATTTAAATTATGTAAGCGGTAGGCTTATAGACCATAGACCTAGTGCGTAAAACATGAAAAATGAGGGTTGTAAAAATTTAACATCATTAATGCATATTTTGAGAGGATTTTTGATTGTATCCTTTAAAGGTTTTTTTCCCTTTAAGGCAGTTGTCTGAAATCTTTTATTTACGCATTCTATCAGGTAAATAATGAACATGCTCTTATCATGCATAAGTTGAATTATGACCTATAGACATGAACTGAACTATGCACATAAGATAGAAATTAAATGGTGAGATTAAAATAAAAAACACAAGCTTTTGACTTAATGGATTTTGTTGATTAATTATATAACCACTTTTAGAAGTATAGTATTAATGTCAACCGGAGCCATGCGATTAATATATCCAATTTGACAACCTTAACAATATTTTTACCTCTTAGGAAGGTGCCAGAGGGTTGCTACAAGAGAAGCATTGGCTCTGCTCGTCTGTTGTGCTTACTGGTCTACAGTCTGAGGTTGTGTAGTGTTGTCCATTAAGGGATAGCTGAGTTAAAAATAAATAACATAGCCCATTAATCCACCCAATTGGGCATAAGTAGGTGACATCACAATGAGGGGAGAGGTCGTGAGAGACCGCGGGTGTCCTTGTCCAGCCCCTCGCTCAGCAGTGAAATCCCACTTTCCCTTTGCCATACCTCGAACCCCTGGCTGGCGGGGCATTGCCGATGATTGTATCTTCAGTACTCATTACCCATCATGCTGTCCTCACTGCTTAACGAAAATAAAAATGGCAACTGCAATGTCTTGCTAGATCTTTACAGATCAGCTTTTGTATTTTCAGGGCTATGCAGACTTTCCTTCAGAGACCTCCAATTTAAGGTCTATTTCACAGGAAAACATGTCACAGCTTATGAATTATAGGAACATTTTCTTTAAAATAAATCCTCAGCATTTATTGTCAGCAGATGATGTTCAATATTTCAGAGCTATGACAGGAAAAGATCAAAGATAGATGCGGGTATCATGTGATTATATATTGCAAAGTGACTTGATAATATGGTTGTCATTTAGATAGACCACATGCTATTAAGGATGACAGACGGAACTCGAATTCAGATAACAAAGTACTGTGAATGACTTGAACTTGCATTAGTTTGGGGGAACCTTTCAACTTGTATTACTTACAATAGCAAGAAATGAATCCAAACTTCAATAACTGTCTTGTCACGCGCACACAGAAAAACTTTGATACTGGCCACAGCGCACAGTTTCTATTAAATTGAAGGATTTTTAAAAAATGGCTTCGAGAAGCAGAAAATTATACTAGGGCAAATACAAGGACAACTAAAAATATGTAAAGTTCATATGAGAGTGACTAAGATAAGTTCATCAATTGGGATTGCAAAATAACAGCAGGCAGAGAACCCCATTTTCTTATGTCGACAGTGAAAATTCCTTTTAATCAGAATCTTTTCCAAGGTGTATGCAAAACCAACAATCTGCCTGTCATCCCACCCAGCGGATCGGATAGGACAGCACTGTGCCTTCATTACCTGTGATTTCATTCCCTGTATAGCTGAACTAATCTTCGAATCCCAATAATGCAATGTGCAGGTTTTACCCACTGAGCTTTCAAGTGTCACACAGGGAATATGCTCATCTTGTAGCATTTTAATTTAGAAACAAATGTACTGGGACTTTGAGCTTTACATTTTCTTTGGGAAATATATCAGCCTAATTTTTAGAACGATATATGAGTTAGCTGTAATTTATTTCAGTAAGCCTGTGGTGAATACTTAATTTTTAAGTATTAAGTATACTATTAAGCAATAGTTCCCCCATTAAATGCAGTTATACACTTTTGCGGTAACTATTAATTTTTGAAACTTTTGTACTTGATTCCACACTCTTTAGGGTGGTGGTGGTAATTATGGTGGTCATGATTGTGATGATGATGATGGTGGTGGTGGTGGTTGTGATGATGATGATGGTGGGGGGGTTGTGATGATGATGATGGTGGTGATGATGATGATAAAAGTGTAGAGCTGGTTATTTTCTCCTAATTTGAGTGATGTTGATACGTGGATAGAGCAGTGGTAGAGCATGCTGGTCTGCGGTCACTGTTTATTGTGTGTCGGCTTCGTGATCATGGAGACAAGGGAATCCTGCGTGCTGGCTACTGCTCTGCTCGATTCCTCCCCCTCTACTTTTCCAGTTTTCCTTTCTGATAGTCCGCCTTCTTTATCTGGGTTTTTGATAGCTTATTTTTTGGCAGTCGTGGCAAGGGTCCCTTGGAGAAGAAGGGTCTAGAAGTAGGCAAGTCAGTTAAGAGGCTCCTCAGATAGTGTAAATGAGAGAGGAGAGGGTACAAATGAATCAGCGGCAGTGGGAATGGAAAGCAAACCAATGCAAAGTGGCCTCCAGGACTTTGGCCATGTTAGCAGGGAACAAAGCGGTACACATGTGACCGTGACCCTTTTTCAGCAGAGACCTTGGAGGGAGGGAACTCTGTTATCTCTCTGTATTCCCAATACCTGAGAATAGCCCCTCACACAGTTTAAACAGTTGAATTGCACAGCTGCCAGATATAGAGAATAAAAGAGCTAGATCCCTTTCATTGATTAATAGTCAATTTAGCATTGAATATGTTGAACTAAAGATACTCTAGTAAACTGTTTTACTACAAACTAACTTGTAACTCCTTATGCTCTAGAATAGCCCTGTCTAATTGAATCTTCTGTAATGATGGAGATGATCAATATTTGTGCTTTCCAGTATGGTGCTCACTACCTGTATGTGAGTTTGGAGCCTTTGAAATGAGACTACTGCAACTCAGGAGCTGACTTTTTCATTTGATTCCATTTTAATTTATGAAAATTTAAATATAAATAGTCACATGGGAAAAGCAGCTACTGTACTGCGGAGTCCATCCCAAGAGGCCCGTCCATGAACCCCTATTGAGCCTCTGAGGAAACTTGAAAGTGCAGCCCCCACAGCCCTAAAGCAGGGCTGGTTAAAACACAAACTGTTAAAAAAAAAAAAGACCTCTTCAGCAGTTCTAGAGGAATACTTGTTATTTATTTTCTATAAATATCTGTTGAAATTCCAGATACACTGCGTGTTTTGCACTACCAGTCTGGATCAATCTAGAAAATGGCTGAATGTACTATTTTGTGAATGCATATAGGCAGAGTGACTCCAAGTATAATATGAAAAGGTTTGTAGATTACGGCACCTCTGCACACACATTCTGAGTGTGTTCTTTGGAATGTTCTAAACTCTAAATTAGTCTCTGTCTCTCTGTGTCTCTCTCTGTCTCTGTCTCTTTTTCTCTTTCTCTCTCACACACATACACATACATGCTATATTATTGTTTGGAGACAACAATGAAGCCTTTGCTAGTTTAATTGTGACTTAATTTTTGACTACCAAAGGCTACATGTTATTTCGATTCATCAAGCAATGTGCATTTAGCTGTGACATTAGGTAAACAAAATACTGTATGAACAGGAAAACAAGCTTGACTTAGACCATATGTTACAGAGATCGGCTGCATTGACTTCTTCCCGTTTGGCTGCTGGCTCTGTGCCTTAAGTATATAAGATTATGGGAAACATGGTCAGTTTAGGTCAATATTTTCAAATAATCTGAGGAACGTGTTTTGTTAGCTGAAAGTAAGAACAGCTTGTTATAAATAGTCATTTATATTTCCCATAGTCAAGCATTTTCCAAAGTTAAGCCCATAGTTTTGGATTTGATCATTATACTTCCTCATAATTGGTAACTTCTACATTTATGCTTGTTAATTTATAATAGCAACTCCTACTCAATTGATCCTCTTCAACTTCAAAAGTCACATCCGTCTTGAGTCTAACACAAAGATCTAACCGCAGAATGCTTATTATGGTCGGTTTGTGAAAATATGAAACCTTGTATATGACTCATTTCAAGCCTGTCGTCTTACAAACTCAAACCCACAGAACGAGTACTTTGTGCATTGTATTGACGATTACTTCCCCTAGGGAACATGATGAACACTGCTTACAAAATTATCCCTATACCCTTCACTGTGACAGCGATGTTTTATCAGCTTCCTTTACTCATTGTTAACAGCAAAGCACAAACAAAATAGAACTAGAGGCATGGAAACACGGAACAGACTGACAGTGACCACAGGGGAGGAGGGAGGGGGTTAACGGTGGAGAGAAGAGGAAGGGACCAGACAAAGAATGTGTATGAATGACCCAAGGACATGGAACACAGTGTGGGATTGACTGTGCAGGGAGGGGCACTGGACAGAGGAGGGTCGGGGGGGGGAGGAAACAGCTGTAATAGAACAATAATAATAAATGATTTAAAAAGAAAGTGAGTACTAGTATTCTGATAATATGAAAGTATTAAGGTTAAGAGTGGTGCTCAGTATTTGTACTTAGAGTCTTACTGCTGGATTTATTTTATATCCATTTTCAATACTTTGGGGTTTGATCCTTTTAGGCCTATGATCTTATATTTTTGAAACACATAATATTTTTCATACGTTTCACAAACCTGACTAGAGTAAGCATTCTGTTTTTAGAATGGGGGTTGGAAGAGTACTCACAAGGCAAAATTTTGGTGAATTAAAATACTGCCTTAGATCCTACCCATCTTATGCTCTTGCTCCTTTTGAAAAATATTATTTTAAGTAAATGGATGAGAGGCAGGATGGTGGAGGAGTGAACGGAAGCCACACTAACCTCCTCCCAGGATATAAAGGTCCTTTCCTTCTCCGAAGTTCTGCATATCTATTGTAAAGACCTCATGGTTCAGAGGTCTCTGCTCTCTGGCCACTTCTCCCACAAAGAAAAAGTAGCAAACATAAGCAGTCCTCTGAGAAACATATTCTGCAATGGAATTTAAAGGAAAAAAATATTTTAAAATTGCAAAATTACTAGTTATTAACTAAGGCAACAGATGTTTATCGAATACGTTGTCAAATTCATATCTCTGCATAGTTTATCACTTCATTATTCTTACAGTGATTCTAATTAGGACTACATATTTCTAATTGGTTAGACTTGTAAAAAATGTAGTTCTCTGTAGTTTTATCATTGGAAAAGTTGAGATTAGATTAACTAATTATAATATTAATGTAACAGTATCTATACTGTTTATTTCATAGCCTTAGTTTTACTAAACATTCAACTAAAATAGTGATAAGTAGTTAGTATGGAGAAGCTGAAATCATTCAATTCTTTAGAGTTTGCTGCCCATTTGGCATTATCTTTTCTGCTTAGACCTGTATTGGGTTATGTTTATAGCTAATACGAAGTTTCTTGTGGTAGAGATGAACACTTTGATGTGGGTTCTGTATCTTTGCTAACCTACCGCTTCCTTGGTTCCCTGCTGAGATGTTGTACAGTTTTTTCTCTTTGCGAGAGGGACACCCTCACGAAGCTAGTATGCTGTGCTTTGGTAAAGGGTGCATGCTCTAGTGGTATGTGCTGAATTGTTTCTCTTCAAAATGCATATCCTGAAGCTCTAACACTCATTACCTCAGAATGTGATCATATTTGAATATACCCTCTTCAAAAATGTGTTTGAGTTCAAAGGAGGCCGTGGTAGTGGGCCTTACTCAAGTACGTCTGGTGTCCTTATAAGGAGTTGAAATTTGGACATGCACATGGACACCAGACATGCACACACACACACCTGAAAGGCCATGTGAGGACACGGGGAAGGTGGCCATCTGCAAACCAGGAAGAATGGCCTCAGGAGAAACCAAACTTGATCTTACCACCTTGATCTTGGACTTCTAACCTCCAGAACTGTGAGAAAATAAACTTCTGTCATTTAAACTGCCTATTCTGTGGTGTCTTAGTCCATTTGGGCTGCTATAACAAAATTACCATAGACTAGGCCGTTTATAAAAAGCATAAGTTTCTTTCTTACCGTCCTAGAGGCTAGAAACCCAAGGTAAAGGTGCTGGTAGATTCTGTGTCTGCTAAGGGCTCCCTTCCTAGTTCATAGACAGTCATGGGTTTTTTTCCCCTGTGTCATCACATAGCAGAAGGAGACTCAAGAGCTCTTCGTGTCTCTTACATAAAGGCACTTATCCCATTCATGACTTAATCAACTCCCAGAAGTCCCCACCTTCAAATACTATCACACTGGAGATGAAGATTCAACATACGAATTTTGGGGTACACAAACATTCAGTCTAGAGTTTATGGTATTTTTTTATGGCAGGCTTAGTGAACTAACACATTTAAAGATAGATAGATAGATAGATAGATAGATAGATAGATAGATAGTTAGAAGATAGAATAGAATCATACATAGATACACAAATACATACACACCTAGATAGAAAAGGCAGGTGGATACCCAAGCACTTCACGTAGTGGCAAACACAAAAGGATTGCCACTAGATTGGTATAAATATTTAAAAAATCTATTGTTACTTGTAAGGGCAATGGCTGTTATTACAAATTGGCAAAGTGGAATAGGACAATGCAAAATTTGGGGCGACAAAAGCTTCCAAACAGAGTGGTAAGTCAATTTGCATAAACTTAAAACTGGTCACAATTTTAGGTCAAAGGACAAAAATGTGTCCTACAACCTAATGCCTCCTAATGCAAATAGCAAGGAAGTCCTGCATTCTTCAGTCAATGACTTCCGACACAGTTGCCTTCAGAGTGTTGGAGATTTCTCATACCCATACGCGGTGGAAAGGGAAACGGCCAGTAAATAGCCTCCTTTATCATGTTTACCCTAGCAGTTAGAAAGATGAGAGTTGGTCAGAAAAGTTCATTTGAAGCTCTCATCAAAGCACATGCTAAAACACCTTGAAATTCTTTTTTTTTACATTGTTTGATTTTTATTGTTGTTAATTACAGTTGTCCCCATTTTCCCCCCATTACTCTCCTCCTGCCCCACCCACCCCCACCTCCCACATTCAATCCTCCTCCCACCCATTGTCTTTGTCCTTGGGTCCTTTATACGTGTTCCTTGATGACCCTTCCCTGAATAAGGTTTTAAAAAACATTTCTATTCCAGTTTACTTGGAAAATATGATTACAACACATTAGACTAATTACCCATACTACCATTTAATATAGAAGGTGGACTAAAACAGTCTCAATTTATTAAATAAATATTGACCTAGTCTTAGCCCTAGTATTTCTATATGCTGTTTCACTGTGGTGGCACAATAGCATTTTAATATCTGAGATATAACTTAGTGTCTTCTAAATGCATCTTCCTTTGTTAATGTTTTGCTTATAATTTTATGAATTACAGTTCTGTAATGGTAAGGTAATTCATATCTTGGACATAGTGCTAAAATGATGGAGTGGTTCCATTTTTGCTCAACAATTGCTCTTTTGATTTTTTGCATTTTCTGATGGTAATCATGTTTATTGGCCCAATGTTACTATAAAGAATTCTAAGTGTTGCAATGTGGTTACTTGCATCATTTATTAAAATATCCCCCTTCCCCCCACCATTCCTGTTCATTACAGCATAACAATGTCTTATTGATTTTAATTGGAATTTCAAATTTGTGAATGCTAATTTATGTCAATGCACCAACCGTAAATTACCTCCCTGCTCTTAGGCAACGACTATACAACAGCAAACATCTGGAGAAAAAGACAGAACAATTGCTGTAATCATAGGGTGTCGCATGTTTTCAATGAACACGCCAAATCTCAGCGTGATTGAGGTAAAGATTTCTGGTCCATTGAGCCAGTACATCAAATTCAACCAAATTCCCTACTCTTAAGCTTCCATGCATAGACACTGAACAGCTTATTGCGAGAACTGAACAGTTAACTACTTTTTTCTTACCCATTTGATTGGAAAATCTTGGTCCATGTAGCCGAGAGCAGGCACCGCTCAGCCTTTACGTATGCTGCCGGAAAATCTGGTGTTTCCTTGTCTGGAACTCATCTAGCTGGAGACTGGCCAAGACCCCCATTTTTGGATTAGAGATAGACTTTGACTCAAGGAAGTTTGAAAGAATCCTGAGAAGGAGGTAGATTCCGAGAGCTGGGGTAGATAGAAAGGTTAAAAAATCCAGCAGAGATTCTAGCAGGTAATTTGCTTAAATAAATTTTAAATCTTCAAGAAAGATACCAACTGGCCCTGAAAATATTTCCTTAAAAAGCCTTCAACTGTGGTCTCACTTATATGTGGTATCCAATGAACCAAATATACTGGGGAACAAAGCAGAACCAGAGGCATGGATGCATGGACAGACTGACAGCTGTCACAGGGGATGGAGGAGGGGGACTAGATGAAAGGAGGGGAAGGGATCAGCCAGAGAACATGTATGTGCGACCCACAGACAGACGGCAGTGTGGGGATGACCAGAGGGAAGCGGGGGAGGGGGACTGGGAGGAGGTGGGCAACAGTAGGGAAAAATGGGGATGTCTGCAATTGTGTCAACAATAAAAATAAAGTTAAAAAATAAAAAATAAATAAAAACTTTGTGTAAATGTGGCACTTGAAAGCAAAAGTATAAAAATGTTCAACCTTTTTGACTCAGAAATCCCACTCGGGGGCATGCACTGATTCTGAGGAAATCATTCAAGTGAATGTTGCTGTTCTGGTGTAATGTACAACAGTGAAAAAACTGAAACGATCTGAGTCCGATGTTTAATAAGTTAGAGTACATTAAACTCAGTAGACTGCCATGTAGCCACTACATGTTGTAAATGCACATATTTTACAGAGTTCCCAAGATTCCCACGGATAAATCACACTGTCTGCAAGTGAAGTGACTGGAATTCAACTGCATTCCCCTCTGTTTAAAGTATTTTCCTTAAAAGTAGGTGTGGGGAAATCATTTTGTGGTTGTTTCCTATATCGTTTTAAGCAACGGTCCTGTCCCCACCGTGTGCTCAATGCCAGATGAAATAGCTGTCCCCTGTAGGTCACCGTGATACTGTCATAGTCTGCCTTTATGTACATGTTACCTCACTCTCTAGCGCGGCTCATCAAAGTAAAGTGCAATTTCAAACTGGGGGCCTTGGTTTTATATTTTATCCAGCTTATTCTGTGCAAAATACTGATGTGTATGAAGAGATTAGCTTTTGGAGGGCTGGTTCTGAGAAAAAAGAACTGATCATTTTGTTTCTTAACACCTATTTTTGTATGTTATCATGCTCTTGTAAATGAGTGTGTTCTTTTTCGGTGAACAACAAATGCTCTTCATTAAAATACAGTACACGTATTTCAGAGGGTTGGAGGCAGTAGTGGTCAGTTAATGGCCTTCACTGGACAAGTGCTCTCAAAACCTGTTCATTATGATTCCAGATTTGTTTAGACTGCCTGTAAGGCAAGTGGGCCTACGTTATTAGTGAGAGTTGTTTACTCTTTTCAGAAGCAGTTTACATCCAAGACTATTGAAAGTTTTTCTTTTTCTTTTTGTAAAGATTTTATGTATTTATTTTTAGAGGGGGAAGGAGAGGGAGAGAGAGAGGGAGAGAAACATCCATGTATGGTTGCCTCTCACACGCCCCCTACTGGGGAATCCAGCCCACAACCCAGGCAATGGGCCCTGACTGGGATTGAACTGGCAGCCCTTTGGTTTGCAGGCCCGCGCTCAATCCACTGAGCCACACCATCCAGGGCTATTGAAAGTTTTTCAAGCCATCATAACACGACTTAGATACCTACGTTTAATAATAACATTCTAAGGGTAATAATTATAACCCTAAAAAAGGAATTTTTAACAAGCCATCTCATGGAATAATGTCAACTTACAATCTGTTCATCTGAATATTTTTCAGGTGGAACTGAACCCTCGTGGGATAAGGATAAGATGCAGCCTCCTCTTGCTGCTCCCGGACCCCAACCTGGGATTCCTCATGCTGCCCTGCCTGGCCAGCCAGGCCTCGGGGGTGCGCCTACCCTCAGTCCACTGCAGCCAAACCACCTGCTGACCAACAGTACGTATACAGTCCTCCCAAAACTTCGCGTGTTACCAAAAATACCAGACAAGAACCAATGGAAACCTTGGGCCATCAGAGATAGACTGTTTCTCCCCAATAGGGTTAAAATTTTAAGTCAGAAAGGTAGGTAAAGAAGGATTTAATGGCAAGGGTAGGGGCTTAGCCATAGTTTTGTGGTGTCACGGCGAACACTCTGGACTCTGAACCCAGGGAGAGTGGAGGGTTTATAGAGTTGAGATGATTGAAAGTTCGTGTAACAGGGCAAACGTGCCTGGGAGATCATGTCGCACAGTAGTTAAGAATGTCGGCTATACTCATTTCAACATGGGTTGAAGTTCCACATCTTTTGAATTCCAATTCAGTTTTGGACTTTGGAGAAGTCACCTCACTTTTCCAAGTCTCAGTGCCCACCAATACAAAGTAGGGATAAAAACATCTCATCATCACGGTCATTGTGAGAACTAACAAAAAGAAAGGAAATGCTGTTAGCAGTGAGTTACATATAGTAAGTACTGTGTAGTTAGAACTATTATTATTACTCTGTAAACAAACCATTGCTAATGTCTACAAATTCTGGTTTAGATAATGTTTTCAGGAACTTCAACTCAGGTCTTCTATACATTGCTTGACTAAAATCCTACTTTTCTTATAGGAAATCTGAAGAAGGGCTCCATTATTTCTTTTCCTAAGACTTTTGTTCCCTCACTAAAGTCTAAGATTAAGACAGCAAAAGAATTGCTAGATATTTTAACATGATGTCCCAAATCTTAATGAAAATCATCAGTTAATAAGTTATGGTGTCTTACTTTAGAGTGGTTTAATCTCAAGAGTGAAGTCTCCCATAAAAATGGAATGTTAGTTAAGCAAAGGCAAATGAAACGAATGCCAGAACAGTTATAAACATTATGTTATGAAAAGTAAAACACAGTACTGATTAAGGCAGATGTGTTGTAAAGGAGGTAAATTTAGAGGACTCTGGTTTGCCCTGTGGAGAGTAGAAACAGTCATTCCTGTGCTCATAATAAGGCAAAAAGTGGAATCAACAACTCTTTTAAATCCATCTCAGGTTGAGTTCACTGCGGACAGCTATCCCCCAAACTGGAGAGAGAGGAAGATGCAGAGACTCAGCATGGAGGGAGCCAGCACCACAGCTGGAGCATGGTAGATGCATTTAAAGGGTCAGTGAGCGAAGGCCTGCAAAAATTTGCCTTATGCTTCTGGCAGGAGGAGAGGAAAAGTAAGCTATCAAAATGTGGCCAGTACATTATCTTCTTCTTAACAAAGGCCTTCCCTCAAAGGAGATTTTTTTTATTAGAGCTGAAACTAGTTGGTTTCTCCAGAGCCTAGCTGACCCAGGGGAAAGGATATTCTAAAGTTGTAGCAATTGATGTGAAAGGGAGACACAGTGTCCCAGCATTTGAGTTTTCTTCCTGTGGAAAGAGAATGACTAAACTTTAGTCCCCTCTGGCCTTCCTGTCTCACCTAAGGAGGAAAAAAGCTGAATAGCACTTGTGAAAGTTATAGCCCAAGTATACTAGCTTTCTAAGTGACTGAGATGAATCATAAAATTATAGAATGCTTATCCTTCCCACACATTCATTGTAACAGTGAATTAAAATGGAAAGAATTGAAAGCCTTAGGCTCTATTTAATGTGGATTCTCCATGGAAAATGAAAGACAGCCATGGTGGGGGGAGGAACGATAGCTACTAGTGTAATAGCTACAGCAAGCAGGGCACACAGACTAACTCTTGGCTAGACGAACATAAAACTTCACACTAGCCCAGCTGGTGTAGCTCAGTGGATTGAGCGCGGGCTGGGAACCAGAGGGTCCCGGTTCGATTCCCAGTTGGGGCACATGCCTGGGTTGCCGGCCAGGTCCCCAGTGGGGGCCATGTGAGAGGCAACCATACATTGCTGTTTCTCTCCCTCTCTTTCTCCCTCCCTTCTCCTCTCTCTGAAAATAAATAAATAAAATCTTTAAAAAAAAAAACTTCACACTAAAGACTGTGTACCTCAGTTCACTTCCCTCACCACATTATTACTGGCTTAAAAAAATTAAAAGTTGTGGGAAAGGCAAAAAAATCACACAGTATGAAGAAACATAGCAAGCATCAGAACCAAAGTGAGATAGAGCAGATGTTTTAGAATGATCAGATCTAGAATTAAAAATAACTGTAATTAATATGCTAACAGAAGGTAAAAAGTAGAAAACATACAAGAACAGATGGGAAATTTAAGCAGAAAGGTAGAAATTCCAAGAACCAAAAGGAAATTTTGGAAATCAAAAATTGTCCAACAAAACAAAGAATGCTTTTGATGGGCTCACCAGTACACTGGATGCGCTTAAGGAAACAATTAGTAAGCTTGACGATATGTCCATAGAAAGCTCCCAAATTGAAACACAAAGCAAAAAATGGAATAAAAACAAACAAAAAAACAGAACAGAATGTCCAAGAACTGTGTGGCAATTACAAAAGGTGAAGCATGCAACATATAATGAGGATACCAGAAGAACAGGAATGAGGAAAAATAACAGAAAAAATATTTAAAATAACAAGACTAAAAATACTTCTGATATTAATTAGAGACACCAAACCACAAATCTAGGAATCTCAGAGAACACTAAGAAGGATGTATATTTCATTTCTATGCATATTATAATCAAACTGGAAAACATTGAGAAGAATACACACACACACACGTACACATACATATATGTGTTTATATTCTCAATGTATATGTATATATATACATATGTATGTATGTATGCATTTATGTACACATATATGTGTATATGATTTGCATAGGAATGGAATATATATGCATTCCACTCCTATGCAGATCATAGTCAAACAGGAAAACCAAAAACAAAAAATATCTTGAAAGAAGAGATACCTCCTTACCCATACAAGAACAAAGATAAGAATTACATGGTACTTGTCTTCAGGAACCAGGTAAGCAAGAATAGAGTGATATAAAATATTTAGTGTTGAAAGAAAAAATACCCACCCATCTAACACTCTGTATCTAGAGAAATTTATTTTTAAAAGTGAAGAAGAAATAAAAACATTTTCAGCAAACAGAAGTTGAGGGAATTTGTACCTGTACTAGCCGATCAGCCCTGTAAGAAATATTAAAAGATCTTCAGAGAGAAGGAAAATTATATAGGTTAGAAACCTGGATCTATGTAAAGAGAAGAAGAGTGTTAGAGAAGGGATAAATTAAGATAAATCTATAACTTACAAAGTGTAAATCAGGAAGAAATAGAAAATTTGAATAAACCACATTACTGGTAAGGACATCGAATCAGTAATCACAAGTCTCCTAAATAACAAAATCCTAGGACCAGATGGCTTCACTGGTGAATTTTACCATATATTTTTAAAAGATTTAAGGCCAGTCATTCTCAAACTCTTCCAAAACATTGAAAGGAGAGAACATTCCCAAACTCCTTTTATGAGGCAAGCATTATCCTGATATCAATATCAGAAAAGGACACTACTAGAAAAAAAACTATAGGCTATTATTATCTCGAATAATAATAGATATAAAAATTCAATAAGATACCAACCAACTGAATTCAGCAGTGTGTTCAAAGGATTAAGAGGGATTTCCCCAAGGGATGCAAGGATAGTTCAACATATACAAATCAATGTGACACATCATTTTAATGGAATAAAAGAAAAGAATCATTTTATCATTTCAAGAGACACATAAAAAGCATTTGACAAATTTAAACATCTATTCATGATTTTAACACAACAAATTAGGCATAGAAGTAACAAATGAGAACATAATGAAGGCCATATATGAAAAACCCACAGCTAATACATTCAACAGTAAAAAGTTGAAAGCATTTCCTCTAAGATCAGGAGCAAAAAAAGGGTGTCCACTCTTACCACTCCTATTCAACATATTGCTTGAAGTCCTAGCTATAACTATTAGACAAGAAAAAGAAACAAAAAATATCAGAATTAGAAAGGTAGAAGTAATTTTTTTTTCTATTTCCAGATGATAAGACGTTTTATGTAGAAAAATCCTAAAGACCAAGCCAAAAAACTGTTAGAATTTATCAGTGAATTCAGCAAAGTTGCAGGGTACAAGATTAACACACAAAAAGTCAGTAGAGTTTCTATACACTAACAACAAATATTCTGGGAAAAAATATTTAAGAAAATAATGCCATTTACAGTAGCATCAAAAACAATAAAATACTTAGGAATAAATTTAATCAAGGAGGTGAAATATCTCTACTCTGAAAACCACAAAGTATTGATGAAAGAAAATGAAAAAGACAAATAAATAGAAGGGTATCCCATATTCATTAATTGGGAAAATGAATATGATTAAAATGGCAATACTACCCAAAGCCATTTGGAAATGCACTGCCTATCAAGATTCCAATGGCTTTTATTACAGAATTAGAAAAAAAAACACTCCTGAAATGTATAAGGAACCACAAAGACCATGGATACTCAAATATATTCTGAGAAAGAAGAAAAAAGTAGGAGACATTACATTTCCTCATTTTAAGCTATACCAAAAAGCTATAGTCATCAAAACAGTATGGTACTGGCATACGAACAGACAAAAATACCAGTAAAACAGAATTGAGAGCCTAGAAATAAACCAAGGAATTATATATAGCTAATATTTGACTCTTAAATAACTGGTGCTAGGAAAATTGGATATTCACATATGAAAGATTGAAAATTGATCTTAAACTATGCCATTCATATACATTATCTCCAAATGGATTAAAAACTTAAATATAAGACCTGAAATCATAAAACTCCTCGAAGAAAACTTAGAGAAAAAACTGTCCTTGACATGGATATTGGTAATAATATTTTGGAAATCACTCCTAAAACACAAGCAACAAAAGAAACAAATGGGCCCTGGCTGGTGTAGCTCAGTGGATTGAGCGCGGGCTGGGAACCAAGCGGTCCCGGTTCGATTCCCAGTCAGGGCACATGCCTGGGTTGCCGGCCAGGTCCTCAGTGAGGGCCATGTGAGAGGCAACCATACATTGCTGTTTCTCTCCCTCTCTTTCTGCCCCCCTTCCCCTCTCTCTAAAAATAAATAAAAATAAAATCTTAAAAAAAAAAAGAAACAAATGGGACTGCATAAAACTAAAAATCCCCTCCACAGCTAAAGAAACCACTAACAAAGTGAAAAGTAATCTATGGAATGGGGAAAAATATTTGCAAGCCATATATCTGATAAGGGCTTATTATCCAAAATATACAAAGAATTCCTACAACTCAATCTAATTTTAAAATCAGCAAAGGACCTGAATAGACATTTATGCTAAAATGACTTATGAAAGTACATGAAAAAGATAGTCAACATCACTAGTCATTAGAAAGACGCAAATTAACACCGCAATGAGGTATCATTTCAGTCTGTTAAAATGGCCATCATCAAAAAGACAAGATAACCAGTGTGGGAATGGATATGGGGAAAAGGGAACCATTGTGCACTGTTGGTGGGATTGTAAATTGGTAGAGTCACTGTAGAAACCAATGTGGAGGATCCTCAAAAAATTAAAATAGAGCAACCATATGATCTAGCAATTCCACTTCTGGGAATATATCCAAAGGAAATGAAAACACTAACTTGAAAACATATCTGCACCTTCATATTTATATCAGCATCACTTACAATAGCCAAGACAAGGAAACCACCTATGTGTTCACTGATGATGAATGGATAAAGAAGTCATGGCATGCACACACACACACACCATAATGTTATTCAGCCATAAAAAGCGAGGACATTCTTCTCGGCTGGTGTAGCTCAGTGGATTGAGCGCGGGCTGGGAACCAAAGGGTCCCGGTTCGATTCCCAGTTGGGGCACATGCCTGGGTTGCGGGCTGGGTCCCCAGTGAGGGCCATGTGAGAGGCAACCGTACATTGCTCTTTCTCTCTCCCTTCTCCTCTTTCTGAAAATAAATAAAATCTTAAAAAAAATTAAAAAAAAAGACATCAAAAATAAAAGTGAGGACATTCTGCCATTTGCAATAACATGAGTAGGTCTAGAGGACACTATGCTAAGTTAAATAAGAGAAAGAAAAGAACTGTGTGATGTCACTTATATGTGGAATCTGAAAAGAAAGAACTTATAGAAAGAGACGGACTTGTGGTTACCATAGGTGGAGGTAGAGGAGGAGGAGTTGGAAGAAGGTAGTCAAAGGTACAAATTTCCGGTTATAAGATGAATAAGTGGGAATGTAATGTACAACATGGTGCTGTAGTTTAGTGCTGCATGATATACAGGGGAGTTGTTAAGAGAATAAACCATAAGAGTTCTCACCACAAGGATAATTTTTTCCCTTTTTTTCTTCTTTTTCTTTTTGTTATATTTCTATGAGTAGGTGGATGTTAGCTGAACCCACTGTGGTAATTATCTCACAATATATGAAACTCAAGCCATTATACTGTATGCCTTAAACTCATAGAGTGATGTGGGTCAATTTTTTGTCAATAAAACTGAAAGAAAATATTTTAAAAATTAAAAACAATCAAGGTAAATAATATGTATATATATTTCTTATTCTTAATCTAGCTAATAAAATTCTGTTCAAAATAGCCCTGGCTGGTGTGTATCAGTGGACTGAGTGCTGGCCTGCGAACCAAAGGGTTGCCTGTTCGATTCCCAGTCAGGGCACATGCCTGGGTTGCAGGCCAGGTCCCCAGTAGGGAGTGCTCAAGAGGCAAACGCACATGATGTTTCTCTCCTTCTCTTTCTCCCTCCCTTCCCTTCTCTAAAAATAAATGAATAAAGTCTTTAGAAAAAAGAGAAATTACAATATTAAAAAAGCTAAAACAATGCAAACTGACAACAACAATAATAATGGAGACTGTCAGATACAGCGGAATTGGTGACTGACTATAGGAATGGTGAGATATTACGGAGGTCAACCTGACTTGGAAGTTGAATGAATGTGGTATTTCAGAGGGAGGACTAGAGTATGACTGAAGTTTGGAGACTTTATGGTTAGGGGCAAGTGGCGTAATGAAGTTACATAAACGTTACAGGATTTGCCAGAATACCAAGATGTGTTAAAAACAATGCTTATAGTAGCTTGCATGATGTCCTTGAAGTTAGCCAGAAAGAGATGACCCACTTGGTAATTTTTTTAAAAATTTGGTTTTATGACCATACTAATAAAAAGTCTGTGTACCTTTCTGGTGTGTGACCGAATGAGCCAGATTGCTGGAGCGTTGCGTGCTATCAATGGCTCCAATGTAGTGTTTGCATGTTTAGGAAAAGGTTAACTTACATAATTCAGTATTTGCTTATACTTTGCATGTGCAAAGTGTTAGTGTCCCGTAATGTAAATATTAGCTTAGAGTGTAGGGTGCTATAGTCTGATGACAGTTAGTTATTACAGATCATGATCTGAAAGGGTATCTTTTAAGCCCTTTGCGATCATTTGAAATGTCGGACGGATTAGATTTTAAAAGTGTCCATGGGCAGTTAAGTTCTGCTTGTAGTTTGCATTTCGTTTGCATGTCACTTGGACTTTAATCAGACATAGGACCTGATCCAGCCAGATGGTGTCAGGGTGATGCTGAAAATCTTTGGAGAATAAGGAAAAATTATTACACTGCCCAGGAAATTGCCAATTGAATAAAGGTTATTTAAGCATTTGAGTAGTAAATGGAGACACTAGGGCTATTTCTCCTCTACAGTTTGACCAATTTGCTACCAAAACACTGAGTACACAAAGAATTGAAGTCTCTACTTATCCTAGGTTGGTGGTAAATGAGAGCCTTGTATAGAAGCCTATTTGAGTCATTGATGGTTGTTATTAATTGAGCCTGAAGGGAAGGTTTTAGGGGAAAGATAAACAGCGATTAACTTGATATATGTTATGGGATATGACATTAGTATAGCAAAGTTGTATGACGGGTAAAATAGAAAATGCATATGCATCAAAGTAACTTTGGAGGGCTGACTGAAAATAACCTTCCAGTTTAAAGGGGGATGCGCAAGGCCATTTGGAATTCAGTGTTTACACAGTTTTGAGGCTTCTCTGATAAGTTAATAATCACATGAGAGATGTTTCATAACTGAAAAGTTTGGTTTGGTAGATTGCTCCTAAAAAATGTCTACATGGTGAGTCATAAGTGAAGTGACAGGAGAACAGTTTACAACACTTTATTAATATTCTCGTGGGACTTGGGCTCATAGGGCGCACACAGTCGGTTCCCTTCTTGGATTCCACACAGATTTTAAGTTTCTTGCTTTTTAAAATCTTTGTGTAATTCTGATAGCAGTACGTTGTGTGACTGTCTCTATCAGAAATACTGATGATTGTTTTTTTAGGAGTTCTTTTGAGATGCTCCCTTTAGTGTTTTATGAGAGCTGCACTGAGTTTTTTTTTTATTCTGCCTGTGAATAATTTTTTTATGGCTTTAATTCAACCATCATTGTTGAACCCAGCAGACGGGTCTCAAATTAATTGACATTATCTCTCCAGTCTAACCTCTTTTTTGGTCCCAAATATATGTATTTACAGTGTTTGTATTACTGTTATTGTTGATTGAGGAATAAGATGTAGGGGGTCTCTGAATATGTACTCCCTATAGATCCATTGTTGTTCACTTGCTGTAGTGATGTTGGAGAGAAAAAGGAGGATAGCAAAGAAGAAAAAGGCATGTTATTAATAGTTGTTAATTGTGTATAGAACCACCATAAACATTGATCATCATAGAATTTCTATAATCTGTAATAATTTAGGAATATTACAGGGAAAGATGTCTTAGAACATCTATGTATCTGGTTTCTGGGCTTCTGTCCAAAAGAATGCAAGGTTACTGTGGAGGCAATAGTTTAAAATACGTTGTAAAGTCCTATGGTTTACTTATGGTAGTTACTCCTTTTCATTAAATGAAATGATGTGTGGCTTAAATATTTTTGCTTGTTTTTATGAGTAAAAGGATTGCATCTTATAAATACTTTGGAAGTGAGAGCAGGAACAAGGATCATTGATAAATAATAGTATGTAGATATAGGAACTTTTATTTTATTTTTTATTATTGTTTAAGCTGTTACAGTTGTTCCCACTTTTCTCCCCTTCCCCTCCCTCACCCAGCCCCACCCTGTCCCAAACAAGATAGACCAGAAGCTTAGATACATAGAACAGACTGACAGCTGGCAGAAAGTAAGGGGAGGGCCTGGGATGAACGATGTTGAAAGCATTAACTAAAAAAACATTTATTTTAATCTTCACCTGAGTACGTGCTTAGTACAAGATCAGTAGCCTCTTGTATGCTCCCCGACCAGGGATTAAACCCACTACTCAGGCATGTGCCCTGACCAGGAACTGAGCCCACAGACTTTCAGTTTACAGGATGATGCTCCAACCAACTGAGCCACAGTGGCCGGGGTGAGATAGGAACATTTTTAGAATTATAAACATTATTAAATCCCATAGATAATATTAATTGCCCAAAGACATAATAAAATATAATCAAAGTTGAGTTTTTAAAAATCCAACAAGAATAAACTATTTTTTTCCTTGCATCAATTTTGCATGTGATTTTGATGTGATTTCCCCCCTTGTCACAGTAATTTTACAGATGCAATCATTTAACATGCACTGTCTCTTTTAGGACTGGATCTGCCATTTATGATGATGCCTCATCCTCTACTTCCAGTTAGCTTACCTCCTGCATCAGTTGCCATGGCAATGAATCAGATGAACCATCTAAATACTATTGCCAACATGGCTGCTGCAGCCCAGATTCACAGTCCACTCTCCAGAGCTGGGGCCTCTGTTATAAAGGTAAGAATCATGATTTAGAAAAGAACAAAGGTGTTCATTACGCATACATTTTGATAAAATATTAGCAATACTAGTGGATCTTTAGTATAAACCTAGAACTCATTGACCCACTTGCTTAGCATACAGTATTGATGAATTTGATTCTGACTGGGCCTGCTGAGATGGTTTGTTTTTTGGTTTTCTTGCTGCTGCTTGTTTTCAGTCCAGGATCACAGCTCTCACTTTTAATATTAACTTCCTGTCTCTCAATCATGTGGGAGTGGTATGTGGGAGGCATGGCCAGACTAATGACCGCGAAAAGTGTGCAAAAACCAGTCCCATTACTGGAGCGAGACAAAATACACACTGCATATCATTTTGGTGTTTGAAAGGCCATTGTAGAGAAGTACTTGACCTTGGATATGACATTTAGCCTGCCTGAACTTGTCTCCTCAACTGCAAAATAAAGGTCATAGTACTAA
Source organism: Micronycteris hirsuta (assembly GCA_004026765.1). Classification (NCBI taxonomy): domain Eukaryota; kingdom Metazoa; phylum Chordata; class Mammalia; order Chiroptera; family Phyllostomidae; genus Micronycteris; species Micronycteris hirsuta. The sequence continues at coordinate 32,099 of PVJI01008896.1, forward strand.
TCTATCCATTTTATGTGACTGGCTGTCTGGAGAGAATTCTGAGTAAAATATGGGTTTAAAAAAACTCTGAAACATTAGGCAACTATTAACCAAAATTTAGAACTTTATTATCATGGTGAAAAATACTAATTTTCAAAATTCCATGACTGCCGGGTAATGAAACAAACAATATTTTATAACTCTCCTCATGCCTCCTATTAGTTTGGCATGTGGCCTCTATGCTCTCTTTCCAAGTATCACGTGAAATAGCCTTTTAAAAAAATCTTCACTAGAAAATATATTTATTGGACTTAGAGACGGGAGAAAGGAGACAGAGGGAGACATCGATGTGCAAGAGAAACATCTATTAGTTTCCTCCTATATGTGCTCTGACTGGGGCTCAAACCCGCAACCTAGGTACATGCCCAGACATGGATCAAACCCCCAACCTTTTGGTGTATGGGATGATGCTCCAACTGAGCCACGCACCCAAGGTGTGAACTAGCCTTTTTAATATATTTTTTTTTGACATAAGGAAATCATGTAAGGGCATATAAGGTTATAGTTATTCAGAGCAACCCATTTATTTGATTCTTCATTACTTTATTTATTCGACAAATATTCTATCCTTAATATGTACATGTCATATTGAGCAATATGGGAGGTTAATAAATAAGACAGTCCCTGACTTCCAGGAATCACAAACTAAATGCAAGACAAACAACAAATACCCATGTGAGTTGCACTAACAAGCCCCGCTGTGATGGACAGCAGAGAGAGTCAGCAGGCGCGGAGCTTGGAGAAGAGAAGTGGCCGGGATCACAGAGGGCGTTAGAGCTGACAGATTTGCACTGCGCCTTGCGGTATTCATCTGATTGTAACGGCCGCAAGTGGGGGTGAGAGAAGTGAAAGCAGAAGAAATGAGGGATTCTGGTCATTTTGTTCGATTGGCTTCGAGTGTTGAAAACTTCTAAAACCATGAAGAAACCTTATAACAAACTTTGTAGGGAAGGAAAATAAAAGTGGATACATTTGTATTGAACTTTCTATATTGCTATGGCTACATATGTGTGCCGTTCCTCCCCTCAGCCTATGCTAGTGAATCACAGGCCTGTTTGAATATATGATCAGTGTGTAAACCAAGAGTCAGAGTTGTCTTTGAGAAAAAATCATCAACAAACATTACTTAAAAAATGGAAGAAGTTTCCTATGATTTGAAATTGGCTGGCTACTAAGTATATGTGACCCCACACAAAACTGGGAAATGACATGATCCTCTCAATAGAGGCATGTTGAGGGCTCTTCAAAAGAACATTCATTTAGCCCTGGCTGGTGTGGCTCAGTGGATTGAGTGCGGGCTGGGAACCAGAGGGTCCCGGTTCGATTCCCAGTCGGGGCACATGCCTGGGTTGCAGGCCAGGTCCCCCCGGTGGGGGCCATGTGAGAGGCAACCATACATTGCTATATCTCCCCCTCTTTCTCCCTCCCTTCTCCTCTCTCTAAAAATAAATAAATAAAATCTTTAAAAAAAAAAAAAAGAACATTCATTTAGTTTCCTTAATGACTACTAAGTCAGACTGAACGAGCTACATTTCGTTTGAATGGAACCCTCAGTGTGGGGACGCAGCTCATGACTGGGATCCGCTTATTGGTGCATATGACAATGAAAAGGGAAAGATAATTATCTTCTTAAATAATCCAGATATCATTAGTGTATTAAAGCAATAACTAGATTTCGGTTTATCACTTATTTGTCTATTTTATATGCAAGCTTTTTAAAAGAAAGAACCTTCACAAACATAAAATTGGATACTACTTTTTAAAAGTTGGTATTTGATCACAGGCTTAAGTCCTGCCAAATTCAGAGAAACCATATTATGCTGAAGAAAATTGAATCTTCTTTCATATACTTATTTTCAATAAAATCCATTGAAAACAATATATTTATATTGCAATCCCTTTTATAAAATGTCTTTTCAATTCTATAGAAGCAGATTTTCATCACAGGGTGATAGGGAAATAAAGAAAAAAAATTGAAGTGTGTAGTGAGAGGCTTTTTAACATAGTTGCCAAGTTCTGTTTGTTTTTGTTAAGGTGCTGTTGTATAATAGCAACATTATTAGTTTTAAAATAATAATAATTCACAGGAAATAGCATAATTAAAAATCTTCTAATTAATTGACAAATGGATATTAATATGTTCAAACTTTCACTTCTTCTTTCAAGAACAATAATCAACATGATTGTAGTTGTATGATGCCTACCTATAAAGTCAGAAATTTCACACTTCTGTTGAACTATATTTCAAAAGAAATTTGTTTTCACCATCCTTCTTCATGAATTACAGCTTCAAAGTTCACTCTATTAGAATCCCGCAGGCAGTAGGAGGACTTCTGTGTTGAGGATACTACTTGGAGGCTAGAGGAACTATAAAAAAAACCACATTGTTTTTCAATTTACATTTACAGATATTTTATCCTAGCAATTGGGCATAAAAAACCCAAATAGTTAAATTTTTAAATTAGTATCATGCATTGTTTTACCAAAATATTGGAAGTTACCACATACTTATATTTACCATTTAGAGATAAATTGCTCTTCTAAAATATGAACGATCAGAAAATGCAACATTTAATATTTACAAGGAAATGCCATCACTATGAAGTTTTGTTTCTTTCTGACAAATCCATCTAGTTGATGGTATTTTATTACAACATAAACTGGATGTCTTAAACAAGAGAAGTTAATTTCCCACAGTTTTAGAGGCTGGGAACTCCAAGATCAAGGTGCCTACTGATTCCATTCCAGGTGAGGGCTGTAAATGGCCACCTTCTCACTGTGTCTTCACAGGGCAAAGAGAAAAACAGTGGAAGCAATAGCTTTTTGTCTCTTCTTATAAAGACACTAATTCTGTCAGGAGGGCTCCACCATCACCACTCAAAAGCCCCATCAACAAATCCCATTACATTAAGTATTAGAGTGTGAGCATATGAATTTTGGGAATACAGACTGTCCATTGCATAGACAATATAATGTGACCACAGTGTCACCTAGGCCAGCTTCTTTATAGTGAAAGGGCTGTTAGTATTTCCGTGCTATATCCCTACTTTCCGCAGTTAAAAGCACAGCTACAGGAAAGCAAATCTAAATTGGGGTGGGGGGCTTGTAGGGTGGCACAGGTGGAAGAGAGTATAAGGGGGGTAAATAGTAATGCAAAAATATTTTAAAAATCATAAACATCTGTACAAATAAAATCTTACAATATGAAAAAAAGCAGTTTCAGAAATGAAAAAAAAAAAAAAAAAAAACCTTGATATACACAGCCAGGGATTAGGACACATTACCAAAAATTTTTTTCTATTAAAAAAATCACAGAAGGTGGTACCAAATTTATTGATTAAATTCTTATTGTTTTCATACCTTTTTTACTTTCAAGTGAAATTTTCCCTTTTTTCCATATTATTTTCAAAAGTCCCTGGAAATAAAAGAAACAACACATTGTGGTATCGAAACAAGGTTTCAGAACCCTTCAAAAGCACCCGCCCCTCTTCTTGAGCATCATTTGTGTTAAACTGATGGCTGTACCTGGTCACTGATCATGAGCAGTTACCACAGTTTCCTTTGGAAGCTGGCCTTGCACTACATGCTTTGAATATGAGGACTGCGATACATTGAGGATGTCAAGTTCGTGAATGACCGGCTATAGGAGCCATAATTAAGTTTCAGCATTTAGCGCTTCTGATGAAAGGGCCTGGGAACACCTGTTTTGAGATTTCTCTGCTTAAATATTCCTTTCTCCAAAATAGATCTCCCTTTCTTTATATTTTGTTTCTATGTTTGCATTTCTTCTAATTGAGTCTACATTAAAAAACTGGTTGGGCTAAGCTTTCAACTGTGTGAACTCTTCATAGTAATTCAGGTAGGCTGATTTGGCATTTCTTAGTAAGCATATATTTTTTAGCAACTAATTGAATCAGGAGAGGCCACCTATATCTGGTTTAAAGAGTTTGTGTATCCATCCTTATTTTTTATTTTTCTTTGATTGAGTCCCTATTATGCATCAGATGGTTTTTATAATGGGGATAGACAGAATTAATAGTTATAAATTTGTTTTCTTTTTTTATTGTTGTTCAAGTACAGTTGTCTCCATTTTCACCCCACCACGCCTCCCCCAACCCATCCCTGCCTCCCACCCTCAAACCCACCCCCTTTGGCTTTGTCCATGTGTCCTTCATACATGTTCCTTCATAGCCCCCCTTATTATCCCCCCTTATCCCATTCCCCTCTCCCCTCTGGTTACTATCAGTTTGTTCTTAATTTCAATGTCTCTGGTTCTATTTTGCTTGCTTGTTTGCTTTGTCGATTAGGTTCCACTTACAGGTGAGATCATATGGTATTTATCCCTCACCACCTGGCTTCTTTCACTTAGCGTAATGCTCTCCAGGTCCATCCATGCTGTCACAAAGAGTAGGAGCTCCTTCTTTCTTTCTGCTGCATAGTATTCCATTGTGTAAATGTAAATAGACAAAATGAACTCATATGTACTGTTGCATGTTTTATTTTTTACTCTGTGAGACCAGAGTTCCTGAATCATGACAAGAATCGCAACTACATATAGTGATGTAAATTTTTCTACATTCTCTGTGCTTAAAACATTACTAATACATGATTTGTTAGTGTGCTATGTTTGTCTCTAACTTCAGGTTTTTTAAAGGAATGATGCCGGGTGCAGACAACTGGAATTGCCTCTTATTTGCATATAATATGTATTTTTATAATGTCCCAATCTGGTTGTGTTTGTTCAAATGTTCATAGACTGACGTGAATACAGAACTTAATGTATTTATTCATGATATTTGCTTAGTCAGATACTGTTGAACACTAGAATGAAAAAAAAAAACCTCTGATTCCCATCACAGACTTAACTGTTCAGGGTTTTAGATTTTATATTTGGGTCAGCAGCCAATGGTGGGCCTATAAACCAGCTCTCCAAAAGCAAAACAAAATGAAATTTAAAAGAAAAAAAAACCCTCTGATTTATAACATTTGTCAGTTTCTGTGGTGTATGGATTCCCGATGTGACTGATTTCAAGTCACCAACAGGTTAACACCTGACTGACGATATCACTGAACATCTAACAATTGGCTTGAGTTTGCATAGGCGCCGAACCTTCGCTCTCCTTTTAAAGCATTATATGAAATATGAAATGGTTTTAAAATTATACTCTGCATGTCTGTCTCTCCATATCCATTAAACAAAGTAAAATAAAATAAATTCAAAATAAAATAGGTTTAAAACCTGAAAAAAAATAAGTAAAAGATTTAGTTTGTTTTTGGAGAGGGGAGAGATGGAGGAGAGGGAGCAAACCATCAATTAAAAAAAAAGAGACAAAAGCTTTTCAAACCAGTTTACCTACTAATTTCTATTTTTTTCAGAGAAACATGACATGTTAAGTAAAAGTTTGGAAAATCTCTATAAAGATGAATGTAAATAAGCAGTTTGTTTTCCAGTTGAAATGATACCACCTTAACATAAGATGACGTCAAATTGGAATGAGTATAATTGTATTTGGGCCTTCCCTCTGCCAGTCTCTAAGTACTTCGGCTGCAGTGTGAGAACAAGTTTGCTTGTTAGAAGTGTTGATTCCTGCAAATGCCCTTAAAGAATGAAAGCTAACACAAAGGCAAATGGACCAGGCTGGCTATTCACCGCTGCTTGCACCTATTTTTACTTTCTTTTCATAAGTAGGACAGAAAACCATAGACTTTTAGGGCTTTTAGAAGTAGTGTGCCTTTTAGGAGCTTAGGATTTTAAAGAAATTGTATATCTGCTTGTACTTGAATAAATTTCCCTCCCTTCATGGATGTAAACAATTAACAATGAACAGACCTACAGTTCAATACGGTCGCCACCAGCCACACGTGACTCTTTTGATTTAAACTAATTAAAGGAAATCAACACTTCAGTTCCTCAGTTGCAACTAACCACATTTCAAGTGCTCAGTAGTCACATGTTTCTGGTGACTAAAATATAGCACAAGTATGGAACATTTCCATTCTTGCAGAAAATTTTGATGGAAAGAAGCATTGTAGACCATTAATTAGGGTAGGCAAAAAGTCTAGAGTCACTAATAATCTTTGTGAAAAAAGGATAATGCAGACTTAAACCTCAGGAAGCATATTGCGATTAGCCTTGCAGTTGACCAGAAAAGAGAGTTACCATATTGTTGAATATTGGCTGACTTTATCATTATTGCCATAATTTTCTGTTAGAAAACAAAGAGCAAGAGTGCAGAATCTACAGGTTTAGCAAAGGTTTATAATATGCACAGGACTGTGTTGCATAACTTTATCAAAAACACAAAAATGGAATGACGTAATTCCCACTCCCAAAAGAATTTACAGAATTATATACTTTTTCTGGCCAGGGCCGTCATGTTCATTGGCTGAGGAAGATACACTTACAAGCAGATTTTATTTACAGTGTTAGCGTGAGACTAAATGTGAGCACTGTTTAGCATCTAGTAAATGCTCAGTGTATGTTAACTAATATTATTTGATGTTTTCCACTCAAGAATCCATATAGAAATAGTAATAAGTGCAAACCAATATCACAGTCAAGCGCTAGCCTGAGGAGGAAGGGGAAACTGTAACTTCCCCTGTATACATTCCTCTGTGTTAGTACCAGAACCAAGAGCGCCCCCACCATTAGATGCTCATGCAGGTACTGGGCCCGCCTTCTAGAGAATATTTGCTTACCCATAATGGCTGCTTTGCTCTCGCTACCCCTAAAGAAGGATTAGGGATCTGGAGGGGACCACAAATGGGTGCCCAGTGTATTATCAAAATTGATCTGATTTGAATTTGTTTTAAATGATCTTTGAACATTTGCATGCGGATTATTTTGTCTTTAGTTTGAAGTATGAGCATCTCTAGGCCATATGAAAATGCCCATAGGCTTTCCTTCCATCTCCAATGGGCATATTAGGCCTTCAATAACTGTGTGTTGCATGAATGAATGAGAACTAACAATTCACCGGATATTAAACTTTGGGGAGTGTTTCCAACGTAAGTGATCATTAGTGAGGCAGACTTTAATTACAAAACTTGAAGAGACATTACAAGTTTCAAACAAATGTTTTTCTGGTTTTGTTTTTTGTGTTTGTTGCTATTGTTGTTTGGTTTGGTTTCGTTTGGCCAGAACCTTGTTTGGGACTCTTGTTAGACCAGGCGCACAGTTTTTCATTCTGGCTCAGATCCCTGTATTGTTGGCTCAGCTAATAGTGTTTGTAGCTAATAATTAATATAGCTATAACATGAATTAGAAATTTCATTATGGTCATGAGGCTGGCAAGACTATGTCCATCCTTTAGTTATACCACTGCATGTGGCACAATCCTGAGAGCAAAATGGTTAAAATAGCTGACTGGTAGGAAAGGCTGCTTCCTGGTTGACATTTAAATTTCATACAATACATTTTTTTTCTGTATTTGTGGAAAACCTTGTAATACCACTGTGCCACTGTTTTCTCTGTGCCAACACATTTAAGAAATTTCAGCAGGAAGCTGTTATTTGGCTGATTCTCAATACCATCTGATTAGCTGTGTTTTTTGTTCGCCTGAGCAGCTGGCAATTAATGAATTGATAGGAAATGGTCACAAGGCAGTGGCATTAGCATGTGAACAGCTGGTATTAAAATTAAGTCAATGCAGAGAGGGTTTTAATTTGATAATTCAAATTCACTGAAAAATCACTAGTTGAGTCTTAGTCTAAATGCTCTATTGAAAAACAAAGCCATTGTTATCTTTTAAAACCTGAGAGGAAGGTGCACTGAGAATCAGGGGTCGCGTGTGTGTCTGTGTGTGTTTGCGTGGGTGGCAGAGGTCCAAGTCCACACCGTAATTTGGAAGCCATACATTTTCCCACTGAACCATTCAGTCTTCCACTTGAGGGCATGTACATGCTATAAGCAAATATTATGCCTGATTCCCTTAACCTTCTTCCAAAACAAGTTGATCACATTGAAGAGGCCACAGGTCACAGATAGGGTGTGCCTATGGTTTTGGACCCTCTCATGGTTACATGTCTCCAATCTGCCCGTTTCTTCTAAATTCATGAAAACACCGCCATGTCCATCTATGTCCACTCGAATATTGTGCAACTATAAATTGATGATTGTGGAACACAGCCTGATTCTTACATTCATCCATAAAGATCTATGAAGCATCATGCTTCCCGTAGTATTCAGAGATACCAAACTTGGACATCAAATTCTTCCTCAGATTTAGCCATAAGACAAATTAGCAGCAACAGTGAACATACTTTTTATTTTTCTGTGCCTGCTTTTATGATTAAAGTCTGTAAATTTACGGTGTGCCGTGATTCTGCAGAACTCTGCGACAGTACAGAAGGAACACATCAATTAAATACGAAATATCAAGACAAATGCATGAATAAAATATCTAGCATTCAGACAAACATCCAAAAGCCACTCCTCAGCAACAAATGCCGTTAAATCCTTTAGGAACTCATTAATAGATTAATGTTTGGAAGAGTGAGAGTTGAATACCAATGAAAGATAAAAAGACCAATTATATATTATATACTACTACAGAATGCTTGAAATAATCAATATAATAAAATATCAGAGGGAACAATTTAGTATCGAGATGGTAGCTATTAAAAGGCCACAGTGTATGTGTACCTACCTATAGACACATGTTTAATATGCATGTGTTAGGACTTCATAAGTTCTGTGTTTACTACCATAGTTCCAAGGATCTAAAGGAATTCACTGAGATGAAATCAAGATTCTCTGTGAGTTGATACTTCAGGGCCAGTAAACTAAATCTTAAACCAAATCAACTCTGTTAATCCTGGTGTAAAACTGAATTTTCTAACCATTGACCTTGCCCTTTATTGAGGTTCAAATGTACTTCCAAATTATTTAATACAATGAGCATCTCCCTTGACCATTTGGTCCCCCAAAGGAAATAGAATGATAGAAAAGAGAATAGCATGTACTGATAAATAGCCATTTCTAGAACATCTTTCTTTTCAGGCATGAGCCTTGAGCTATATAAGTATATGCTAGCATCTGAGTTATTATTGCAGATAATTTTAATAACTAAGGGAAAGTGGGGATTTCACTGAGTAAGTGCTAGTCAGTTTTGGAAATTCCCTTCTTCCACTACTTTAAATCTGGAGAAAATGTCAGCTATGTTTCAGATGAGCTACAGCTGTTTTTGTTGGGGTGGGTGGGGGGTGATGAATAAAATACATGAAGAGTAACCAGGTTGTAAAGGTCATAAATGCCAAATAAAACGAAGTCATCAACGAGTAGAAATGACTGGGGTTTTATATAGCAGTTGACAAGTATAGGTTTACAGTTGTGAGAATGCGAAACAGGGTTCGTTCTTGTATTGTTTATTAATTATTATGTTATTTTCCATATGAACAACTGTAAACCTACTTTTTCCCCATCCCTGTACTTGCAATTTTCCTTTTTAAGTTCTGTTATTGATTTGTTGCAAATACTGTTAACCCTGTATTTGGCAAATGGTGAGGACATTATCACTTGTGTTCTCATTCGTGATGAAAGAGACTAACTAGCTGTGAAATTTTAACTAGGCTGAGACACAACAGTACCCGCCTAATGAACCGAAGCACATTACAGTTAAGTAGCTAAAGAGATGCATACTGATTATGGGGCTGAAAAATGGATTTGTTTACTTGTAAAGAAGAAAACATTCATAGAACTATTCACTATTTCAGAAGTTACACATTACCAGTTCCACACAGAATTATAAAACCCATCTAATTCTTAATCATTATAAGGGGTTGGAATCATCTACTACGGTTTATGTGAAAAAAGTCTGACCTTTGCGATACCTTAGAAAAATAAAGACAATGAACTAAACCTTGCTTAAATTTAGAAAGTGGAGCTTACAGTATTTTAAAGCAGAGATATAACTTCATGCAAAATGTTACTGCCATTCTAAATCATGTTCTCAAGGTTAGTTTATATTTTCATCTACCATGCTGTTTAAAATGTCAAAGAAGGAATTTAAGAGTAAATTATTTGTGTTCCTATTATTTTACCATTTGCTGATCTTAAATATTTTGGGGGATCCCTCTTTATAGCATTGTATTTTTTCTCATAATCCATAGAATTTTCTATTTATGCAGATGGTCTTCCAATTGCTTTAAAAAAAGAAAAAATGAGCTTTCTTTTTTTTTTATTATGCAGAGTAGACAAGAGCAAGAATTGCTGTCAGTTGGATTCTCTTGCTTTTCCAAACCATCAAGTTTATGAATCAGTCAAAAATTTTCCATTTGTACAGCCACATGTATTGCTGTGTGCATAATTCCCGTTGGTCACTACATGCTGATTTTGTTTGTTCTGCTCTATTTTTGCCCAGTAACTGCTGTACTTTGTTCCTAACCATTCATTCAGGTCCATTAGAGATAAATGTAGTTCATTGAATTACATAATTTTTCAACGAATGTCCAATGTTGTAATTCAGAGACAAATACTGAATGTCCTACAGTTCAGGCATAGGATAATTGAGGCAATACACAACAGCAAGAGGAAAAAAAATTCATATATGAAATTACTCGCTTTGGGGGGGTATACTGGTGTGTACCCATACTATTTAGAGAATATATTTTTCTTTTTAGAGGAGAAGGAAAGGAGAAAGAGAGAAACATCAATGTGTGGTTGCCTCTCGTGGGCCTCCTACTGGGGGACTTGGCCCACAACCCAGGCACGTGCCCTGACTGGGAATCAAACCAGTGACCCTTTCTTTCGCAGGCTGGTCCTCAGTCCTCTGAGCCACACCAGCCAGGGATTAGAGAATATATATTTAGTCATGTCAGTTTAACTTGAATCTCACAACTGACAAACTAGACTTTTTACGAAATAGAAGGAGGTGTTATAATGGCTGTCTGTATCTTGCTGTTCATACCCACACTGTTCCTCCAAAACACGAATGTGATTTTTTTTAAAAGATCTTAATTCTTTTCTTCTGTTTTGCTTATGTTTCTTCTGATATTACCCTGCATGCACAGTGTTTTTTTCTGTATACTAAGAATAAATGAAATGTATATTCTCTATCTTTAACATTTATTTTTGAAGCATGAAAAAGTATAGAGACTTTAACATGTAACGTACATTTACAATTACAGTTGTTCCCCCTTACCCATGGGGCTTACATGCCAAGATCCCCAGTAAATGCCTGAAATTGCAGATAGTACTGGACCCTACACATACTATATATTTTTCCTATGCATACATACATATGATAAAGTTTAATTGATAAATTAGGTACTGTAAGATTATTAATAATAATAACTAATAGTAATATGGAACAGTTATAACAATATACTATGATGAAAGTTTTGAGAATGTGGCAATATTAACTAAAATAAGAGTTTCCTGAACACAGCAGTGACAGTTGATAGGGTAACTTAGCCGCTAAGTGAGTGACAGGCGAGGAGCACATATGGGATGGATACAGCGGACAGAGGCACGATTCCAGTCCCAGGCTGGGCAGAATGAGACAGTGAGATGTCATCACACTACTCAGAATGGCACCCAATTTAAAACTTAGGAATTGTTCATTTCTGGAATTTTCCATTTGATGTTTTTGGACCGCGGTGACCCGTGGATAACTGAAACCTCGAAAAGTGCAATTGAGGATAACGGGGGACTACTCTAACAATAGTTAATTAGTATATAATACTGCAGCTAACAGACTTAAAGCCTACTATTTATTTCATGAAAAGTGTCAAATGTTAAATGCCAAGCAATAATATAAAAATCATTTAAAAATGAGCATTCTTCATTGATGACTATATTAGTTTTTTTATTGCTTCTGTAACAAATTATGACAAATTTAGTGGCTTAAAACAACGCACGTTTATCATCTTACAGTTCTGCAGGTCAGATGTAGAATACCTGCAGGTATCGCTGAGCTAAAGTCAAGGTGTTGGCAAAATCTGTTTTCTTGCCTTTTCTGCCTTCTAGAGTCCACTCATATTTCTTGGCTCATGGTTCCCTTCCTCAAAGCCAGCAACGTTGCATCTCTCCAATCACTCTTAATAATCCTATCTGACCTCCCCTTTCTGCTTTCAAGATAACTCAGTGTGATTTCTCTACCTCAGCATTCTCAATCACATCTGAAAAGTTCATTTTGCCACATGAAGTGATATATCCACAGGCTCCAGCTATTAGGATGCACAGTGGGCATCTTTCAGGGGGAGGGGCCTTACTCTGACTGCTGCAGTGACAGCAATGCAAACTGTGAACTTCTACTAATGAAGTAATAACCTTTAACTCTCATGCTATTACTTTTGATTTAAACAAACAGGTTTTCTTTAGGGGATTTATAAATTTGGGGCTACTCATGCAAAATCAATGTGAAAAGTTGCAAGCACATATTTGACAAACTAATTCTTAATATAATGAGGATTAGCATATTGATGTAATTGTAGATCATTAGACAGAATATTTAATTTAAGAAATTTATTATGGATGAATTCAATATTTTATAGAAAAAGCATTCTCCATCCCAGCATATCTATCTCTCAATCACATTCATTGCATATATGCATAAACACCGCAATTTGGTTCTTTTGTTGATCAAATTAGCTGAATGGTTGTCAGATTTATTCACCAATTTGTGGTGCATAAGAATAGAGAAAAACTTCAGACTTTTGTACCAATATTCATAATTACAGAGCTCTTGAAAGCCATAACCGTTACTGTAGACATATATAAAAATATTTTATTTTTATTCAAATTCATTCAAACAAAAACTCTAAACAATACACGTACTAAGGAATTGATGTTGCAGTGAGACAATTGGTCTTAGTGTTAGTTTGGAAAACACATTATTGTGTTCAAATCATTTTTTTGTCAGAAGTTAACATAAAATCTTAAGGTCTGATAGATTGCAGCTATATTAAATCCATACTTTTGTCTGTGCAGAAAGATTAAACATGCATCAGCGATATTACATCCATATTTTTGCCTGTGTGGGAAGACTAAACATGTATTTGTGAGTTTCATTCCAGAGGTCTCAAGCATTTAACTTGCAGAGATCTGCTTCTTAGAGAGTACGATCCCCCTCTAGATCTTGGCGTGAACTTTTTATCAGTGTAAGAGCTTACAATACCAATAAGCTTCACCACACACCTTTATACATATTCTTTATGCATACACTGTACACAAATCCTTTATGCATATTCTAGGAAAGGAAATGGAAACTAACTCTTCGTGAGCCTCTACCACGTATGTGTCAAGGCATTGAGCTCTTTTACTTTTTCTCTTACGTAACTCTCATGATATTCCATTCATTTCACAAAAACAAACAAAAAAAGGGTTTTGTCTAAAGATAGGTGTTTGAGACCAGGTATTGTGGATGTGTGTTCTTTCAGGATAAGCGAGAGGTCAACATGTCCAATGTTCTGGGTTCAACCACCAGGAAAATCTTTTGTGTTTTCTTCTGTGTCAGGAGCGGGTCCCGGAGAGTCCTTCTCCTGCTCCGTCTCTGGAAGAGAGTCACCGCCCTGGGAGCCAGACCTCCTCCCACCCCAGCAGCAGCGTGTCCAGCTCTCCCTCTCAGATGGAGCCCCATTCAGACAGAATGGGTGAGTATCTCACCTGCAACAAGGAGTTTAAAGATACTCAGTCAGGAAATCCTTCCTTAGGCAACAGAGTGGGGGAAAAGAAGCTGGAAGGGCTGATGACTTTTTAGCATATACATGCCCTTCGGGAATGGTCTTTTGTTTTAATTGCTGGAGCAATTCGAATAACAAAATAAAACTTAAAATGTTAGCAGTTTGTTCTCTGGAGGGGCCTTGATCTACGCCATCACTGGATATGGGAATAATGTAATGGCATTTATGTAGAGTACATATTAGTTCAATGTGTTGGTATTTAACAGCTAGCGTGGCACAGTACACTTGTTGTATTCAACGACTCCTTTAAAGATGGAAGATGAAATGTCCTTTAGGCAGTTGATCATCTGATTAAAAAGTGAATCAGTATATGATTTGTTACAATCTGACAATTCGGATCACAAATATTTGATATGCTTTTCCCTACACTTATTTTTTATTGTGTCAGAAATATTACACCATAGACACAATTTCAGAAATACCACGTTACTTTACTGCTAGGGATGTGGCATTTGGAAACTTGAACCTAGCTATAATTCTCTCACTAACTAGCCAGAATATCTCCAGTATGTCACTTACCCACCACGAGTTTCTTTACCTAATACAAAAATAATTACTGTCCTGGATAAGACAACGGATTTTTGTGATGTCAAATGAAATAATATGTGGAAAAACACTGCAGAAGTTTAAAGTGCTGAGGGAATGTGAGGTGAAAACACTAGTTTTCTCTGTGGCTTTACCTTGATTGTGTATCATCTCCTGCTGTCTGATCCCACTCTGGTATACAGATGTTACTGAGTGCATTCGATCAGTGGCAACGAAACCCGATTTACTGTATACTTATGAACCTTGTGAGCTAGGGAAAACCTTTGCTAATCTCCTGTACCTACACAATCCAGTTTCCTAAATGTCTATTTCCTTTAGGCAAAAGGAGTTCTGCTCTTCTTTCAGTGTACCTATAGGGACACTCTTTATTTGAACTGTAAATTTTTATACTTCACAATAATGATTGCTTCAAGCCTCTCCAAACTAATGCCTTGTTTTTTGTGTGTGTATGAGAGAGGGGAGGAATTCAGGGATTAGGGAAGGTGTTCAATTCTGAATTTGTGCTGCGGAAGGGTGAATACAATTTCCCTCTTGTGGAAATTCATTCAGGTCTCCCTTAACCTGTCAACATTCCATATTGTTCATGGCTTTTAGTGTCCTGGTGAGCTCAGTGGGTCTCAAAGCCGGCTCCCCATTGTAATCAGCTGTGGAGCATTCACAAACCTGGATGCCCAGGCACACACTAAAAGTCTGGCATCGAGCCTGGCAGCATGTTTTGTTTTGCTTTTATTGTGCAGCCAGAGTTAAGGACAGCTGAGCTACGACTGGAGACTAATGGCCCTAAGAGAGGAAGTTTAATTCCAGGATGGGCCGACAGTGGTCTTCTAGCTTTACCGTTCTGTGGACGGCGACTACCTGTTGGTTACACATGGTGTGTAACTGATAGGAGAGAGTCTGAGCAAGACAAACGGGTACAGCTGGATGACCACTGATGAATCGAGAATCCAAAACACACGTTCTTCTGTGGAGACACTCTTTATTTGGATGAGTATCTGAGAAGAGAGTAAGGGGAGAGAACTTGTTATTGAGTGCTGGTCAAATGCAGAGCACATCGGGAAATGCACTCTGTGATAGTAACTCAGAGCTAAGGTAATGGTGCCTTATACTTAGACGTAAAATCAAATATTTCCAAAAGAATATAGTATTCTAAAAACTCTTGACAATATAAGACATTTTTAATTCCTCTGGCAGTAACTATGCTCTCTATCAACATTCCACAGTTGTCCAAGGAGATAATGAGATTGTCTAGAAATGAATAAAAAGTTTTGATGATTTTTAAAGTAACCATATTTTATACATAGAGCTATATAATGTTTTAATAAAATATAACTACAGAAAGTTAAATGCTAAACTCTGAAAAGTGGCATGACTTCCCTCTTTCAATATAAAATTTGGGGGCAGAAATTTATATTGTATCTAGTAATTTTACTATATATATGTGCAAAAACTCTATAAAATGACATGATGCGTAATTATTTTAAATTTATGGACTTAAGTGGTAAATTCTTTTCAGAAGCATTTTGGGAAATAGATTATTAATTATAGAGGGAAAAGATAATTTACATATAAATTTCTTAAAATATTTAAAATTAATTAAAGGAATTATGGTGGCAATTATATAAATATTATATACATATTACATAATTTTCTAAAAATGTCTTGAGAAATATAAGACATTTCCAATTCCCTTATCAGTAACTAGCCTCTCAATCACATTCCACAATTGTCCAAGCACGAATTTTTATGTTTCAGAAGTGTGTAAAATTAATGTTAGTTGTTTTTTTTTAAGATTTTATTTAGTTTCAGAGAGAGGATAAAGAAGGGAGAAAGAAAGGGAGAGAAACATCAATGTGTGGTTGCCTCTTTTTAGCAGCCCCTACTGGGAACCTGGCTCACAACCCAGGCACGTGCCCTGACTGGGAATTGAACCAGTGGCCCTTTGATTCACAGGCCAGCACTAAACCACTGAGCCACACTAGCCAGGACTAATGTTAATTGTTATTGAAATAAAATAGCTATTTTTATCATAATTTTTTTGCCTTTCTGTTGAATGATTTGCAAGAAAATCACTCTGTTATATCTCTTATTTACAGTTATGGTGTCCAGCAATAGAGAGGAACTTATTGTTGATCAGGATAATGGAGCAATCATCAAAAAATTCCAAAGGGATAATAGAGGTAAAATGATTTTTGCTTATTTGATGTATATATAAAGATCAGATACTAACTTAATTCACATCCCAGTATATCGCATCCATTTTCCTAAGTCAGACTAGATCCATAATGGCTTTAGATAAATTATTTTATTAGTAAAAAATGGTATTGATTGGAAGCTTGTTTATTTGATGTTATAAATTCCATAATCAGGCTGAAGTCTGTCTGGGCCTGTGGTTGGAAACATAACCCTGAAGCCCTTTTATCGCCCCGATCAGAGACATTTGAGTCTTTCTTTTAAAGTGTACATGTGCTTTAACTATTTTTAAATGCCTCACAACTGGATGGTTATGTTTGAAAAACTGAGTTGCTTTCACGAAAGATATTCCCCTCAATCCTCAAAAG
The DNA here is from genome assembly GCA_004026765.1 of Micronycteris hirsuta. Classification (NCBI taxonomy): domain Eukaryota; kingdom Metazoa; phylum Chordata; class Mammalia; order Chiroptera; family Phyllostomidae; genus Micronycteris; species Micronycteris hirsuta. Next base: position 48,925 of record PVJI01008896.1, read on the forward strand.
TGATTTTAAAAGTCTGCGCTAATTTGGACATTTCAAAGGAAATCTTAGCAAGGTACTCCAATCATGTGTATGACACCGATCTGGCTTTTGATCCACTGAGGTACAGCTCTTTGTAAGGATATCTGTTTAAAGAAGGCAGGGGAAGTACGGATTTCAAAGTCTTGCCATCTTGATATGAAAGCTGTGTGCACTTTGCTTAAAAGGCTGCAAAGGTAAGACAAGGGGAAAATACATCAGCATACTTCAAAATATTTTTAAAAATATACCAAACAACCATCAAATGATTGTAAGCACATTGTAAGTTATGCATTATGACTGCCGCCATGGGTTAGGCAGTGACTCTAAGCAAAAGAACATAAACTAACATGGTATCTGTCTGATCATCGGATGGTCTATACGTACTTCAGTCTCGGCTGGTTTTTTCTATCTCTACTGAAGATGCTCATTGCATATATATAAAAATATATATTTATAGACAAATATATATTATATGTAACATATAATATCTTTATATAATACATATAAAATATACTATGTAATTTGTATATATTTATACTATATATTGTACATATATTTTTATATTATATAAACATATCATATGTGTTTTATATAATGTGTTTTATATATAATACATTTCTATATCATGTATTTTATACAATATACATTTTATATTATATAAATATATTATGTGTTATATATAAATATATATTATATGTACATATAAATTTATATATATATAAAAGACTTAATGAACTGAAGAGTTAATAGAGAAAATTTTCTCTCTTCTCTAGACTGAACTCACTTCCTAATAAGCTGGATGTGCATTTTAGTTAGAATTTGGAACACTGTATGATTTTAATTTCATTGATCCATGATTGGTTTCCTTGCCACATGTTTAATATTTTATTTTACTTTACATAACATTTATATAAAATTTTATATAAATTTTAAATCTATTTTTACCCTCTGGGGCTCTGAGATGTAAATGACTCCTTTCAGGCTAGTCAGAATGGAAGAAGTCAAGTTCGTTATATGAAACTTACTCGGGTAATGAAATTCTGGTTAAAGATGAAACTTCACTCATCACCTGACAACAGTTTGTTCCTAAGACCTCTTTCCCACCTAAAGGACAGCTTGGGAGTAAAGCAGCTTTTCTAGGAAAGTATATGGCTGTACCTAACATATATGACTTCATTGGAACCGCAGCCCCCATAAGTCAAAATGGCATTTAGAACTGGCCTGGGTGCTCCCGTGCCTAAGCACATACTGCTGTGTTTTATGAAAAATCAGCTGGAGCGCTTGTACAGATGCACAGGAACTGATTTTCATAAAATACCCAGTGGTAGCTACTGGCATTTCTGAATCTCTTGCTGTGGAATGGCACACTTTCGTTCACTTCAAATAGGTTGGTCACACATTCTGATGAAGCCATTAATAGGTAGAGTGCCATATTAAGCTACATCCCGGCTGTAACAGAAAGCTTTCTTATAAATAAGGATTTCTATGTCAAGTTCTATCGGTTAGATTTGTGATATTCAGACAAAATATATTTTGCTCAAATAGAATTTTGTTATTAAAAGGAAATGCAGCTAAAGGAGAAGTCTCAACATTTATTAAGTATGACAAGTAAGCAGTTTAGACAACTGCAGCAAACATATGTTTTCACATCTGTTTTGAGTAATATCATCATGATTTTAAAATGATTTATAGCTCTGGAAATTATAAAATGCCAGCTTTGCTATTATGTGGAAATTTTTAGAAAATGAAGAAATATCATTACAGTATGCTTCATATAGCCTGCCTCTTAATGTGCCTTGTAAAATAGGGTGACGGTGTGATATGTCTCAAATGATAATTTGCATTTTGCCTTAAATTTTCATGCGCAGACTATCCAAAGTCTTTATTATCTGGGCTTTCCTGACAGTAATGTTGAGTTAGACTGTGTCCAAAATAACTTACGACACTAGCTATTTAATTTTGACTGAAAAACGCTGGTTTGACTCAGGTGCTGTATTTTGACGATACTGAGCGCTCAGTGAAGTGAAGCCTTTGATTTTATTTTCCACAGATTTGTCAAACAAATTGACACAAAGCAAGATGCTTTTCCCTGGGCAGCTTCTGGTCTCTCAAACCATTAACAACAATAGGGGCTTTTGATATTTTACATTTTGTATTGAATGTATTCACTGAAACCTTCATGCGTGCAAGAAGAAATGCTCTAGAAACACTGGGACAATACACTTATCACCTAGCCCAAAACCTGAGTCCACTGAACCATTACATTTTAAATCAGTCCACAGGCGACAGGTGAAAAGCTGAATCATTTTAAAATCTTCTGATCATAATCTAAAGTGTATTTCACCTTGAATAAAAGTATTATCATATTTATTTATTTATATACAAAGAGGCTAGTTTCAGTTAAGAGGAGGGTTTCGGATACATATTGACAACCTTTCTTTATGTATTCCTGAGAAAAGTTAGATGCTACACTACATCTTTAAGACCTAGTGCTTGCAAATGATTATTGATCCTTGTTAAAATGAGAAATATATCTTTTGAATATCATTTTTTTGAAAAATAAAGCCATGTATTGGGCCAACTAAAATGCGTACAACATTGCAAATGTACTTTATGATGAAGTTAAAATACACACTGGTGATTTCACGGAGATGTAGAATCTGAAGAACAAAATAAACACACAAAATAGAAGCATGCGCACAGATACAGAGGACAGACTGCGGCTGTCTGAGGGGAGGGGGTTGAAGAGCTGGGTGAAAAAGGTGCAGGCATTAGGCGGTGTAAATTGGTCCTTACGGAATAGTCACAGTGATGTAGGGTACAGTGTATGGAATATAGTCGATGATATTGGGTTAACTATGTATGCAAGCAGGTGGGCACTGAAAGTGGGGAAGGGGGGCAGGGAGAACCACTCTGTAAAGGACATGATTTTCTAATCACTTTGCTGTACATTGGAAACAAATACCGAATAATGCTGAATGTAAACTGTAATTGAAAAATTAAACAACTACCCTATGATCCAGAAATTCCACTACTGGGTATTTATCGAAAGAAAAATGAAAACACTAAACAATAAAGTAATTTATGAAACAAAAAAACAAAAAGAAAAGATATATACACCCCTATGTTCAGTGCAGCATTATTTACAATCGGCAAGATATGGAAAAAACCCAGGTGGTCATCAATAGATGAATGGATAAATGAGATGTGAAATATATATATATATTTCCATATCTATATAATGGAATACTACTCAGCCATACAAAGAATACAATTTTTCCTTTTGGCACAACATGGATGGACTTTGATGACAGTATACAAAGTGAAATGAGTCAGAGAAAGACAAACACTGTATGATTTCACTTACATGTGGAATCTATAAGTAGATAGATAGATAAATAAATAATCAAACAAACCTAACCAAACAAAACTCATACGCACAGAGAGCAGAAGGGTGGGTGCCAAAAGGGAAAGGGTTGGGGGGTGGCTGAAGTGGGTGAAGAGATACAAACTTCAAGATATAAAAGAAATACATCGCGGTGGAGTGATGTACAGCATGGTGACTATGGTCAATAGTACTGTATTGCAAATTCAAAAGTTGCTAAGTGAATTTTAAAGGATCTCATGACAGAAAAATAATTAACATTGTGTGGTGACAGATGGTGGTTTTACTTATTGTCGCAATCACTTTGTAGTGTATGTAAATATTTGAATCAGCGTGTTGTACACCTGAAACTCATGTAATGCATCTCAGGTACACCCCAATGACAAGATACAGGACTGTCCCCTTCCCATCAAGGCCGGCCCTCCTGCTATTCCTTTACCATCCCCTCCCCGCCTAACTTCCTAACTTCTGACAACCATTATTCCGTTTCCCATTTCTATAATTCCGTCATCCTAAGAGTGTCTACAGCATGTGAGTTTGAGATTGTTTTTCCCATACAGCATAATTCCCTTGATATTTATCCAAATTCTTGCTTGCGTTCATAGTTTTTTGTTTTTTTTTTCTGTTTTATTGCTGAGTAGCACTCCATGGTTTGTATGTATCCATTGTAGGAATATCATATAAAGATTCTATGGACATTTATGGGCAGGATTTAATTTTCATTTTTTTCTTTTATTGATTCCAGATAGAGGGGAAGGGAGGGAGACAGAGAGGGAAGAAGCATCGATGTGAGAAAGAAACATCGAGATCAGTTGCCTCTTATATGTGCCCCAACTGTGTCCGAAGCTGAACCCGCAACCCAGCCACTTGCCCTGACCAGGAATCAAACTGGGGACCTTTTGGTTTGTGGGACAACACCCAACCCACTGAGCCACACTGACCAGGGCTGTGTACAGGTTTTTATGTAGGTATAACTTTTCATGACTCTGGGACATATGCCCAAAATTGCAACTGCTGGGTCATATAGTAGGCGTATGTATAGTTTTGTAACAACTGCCAAACTATTTCCCAAAGTGGCTGCACTATTTTGATATTCCTATCAGCAATATATAAATGGCTTGAGTTGTCCACATCTTCGTCAGTATTTTGTGTTCTCCTTTTTTTTTAATTTAGCTGTTCTCATGGGTGTGTGTAGTGATATCTCATTGTGGTTTTAATTTACATTTCTTTAATGGCTAATGATACTGAACCCCCTAACTATATATTCTCTGTGGTCAATTGTCTCTCTCTTTATTTTTTAGCCTTTTTTTTTATTGTTCTTCAAGTACAGTTGTCTCCATTTTCCTGCCACTACTTTCTCTGCCCCACCCACCCACACCTCCCACCCTTATCTTTCCCGCGTTTTGGCTTGTCCATGAGTCCTTTATACAAGTTCCTTCATAACCCCTCCCATTCTTCCCCCTGAAATCACCTTCCCCTTTTCCCCTCTGGTTTGTTCTGTCAGTTTATTCTTTATTTCTATGTCTCTTGTTATATTTTGCTTGCTTGTCTGTTTTGTTGATTAGTTTCCACTTACAGATGAGATCAGATGGTATTTGTCTTTCTCTGCCTGGCTTCTTTCACTTAGCATAATGCTCTCCAGGTCCATCCATGCTGTCGCAAAGGGTAGGAGCTCCTTCTTACTTTCTGCTGCATAGTATTCCACTGTGCAAATGGATCACATTTTTTTGATCCACTCACTTACTGATGGGCACTTAGGTTGCTTCCAACACTTGGCTATTGTAAATTGTGCTGCTGTGAATGTTGGGGTGCATAGGTTCTTCTGAATTGGTGTTTCAGGATTCTTGAGGTATAATCCCAGCAGTGGAATTGCTGAGTCAAAAGGCAATTTCCCTTTTAGTTTTCTGAGGAAATTCCATACTGCTTTCCACAGTGGCTGCGCCAGTCTGCATTCCCACAAACAGTGCACTAGGGTTCCCTGTTCTCCACAGCCTCACCAGCACTTGTTTTTTGTCGATTTGTTAATGATGGCCATTCTGACAGGTGTGAAGTGATAGCTCATTGTGGTTTTAATTTCCATCTCTATGATGGCTAGTGATAAGGATTGCATTGAATTTTTAGATTGCTTTGGGAAGTATGGACAGTTTTTCTATGTCAAGTCTTTCACTTAATGAATATGAGCTGCCTTTCATAAATATTTTTAATTTCCTTCTAAATTCCTTTCATCAATATTTTGTAGTTTCAGTATAAAAATCTTTCACCTTCTTGGCTAAATTTATTCTTAGATATTTTGTTCTTTTTACTGCAATTATGATTGGGATTCTTTTCTTAACTTCTATGCTAGTTCTTTATTAGTGTATAGAAACAACTTATTTTTGCATGCTAACTTTGTAGCCTACAACTTTATTGAATTTGTTTATTAGTTCTAATAGAATTGATGTAGAGTTTTGAGGGTTTCTACATATCAGATTATGTCATATGACAAAAAGATAATTTTATTGTTTTTGATATGTTGAATTGGTCTTTTGTTTCTTGGATAAAACACTCTTGGTCACATATATAATCATTTTTATGGCAGTTGAATTTTGATTGCTTATATTTTGTTGTGCATTTTTGCATATATATTCATAATTGATATTGTTCCATAGTTTTTTTTTCTTTTCTTGTGATGTCTTTTTCTGGTTTTGGCATCATTATGGCATCATAGGATGAGTTGGAAAGCTGGAAGTGTTCTCTACCTTCATGCTTACCTAACAGATTTCATTAGTGGTAAAGTATATTTTGTACAATTTGAGGTATCCCTTTGACAAAAGAGAATTAATTTTTATAGTAATGAAAGAAAGAGAGATAAAACAGGTGCACAACACCTGAAACAGCAATTGACAAATGTAATATGGGGATTAATTCTTCAGAAGTTTTCTGACAATTAAACTGAAAGCATCCAGATGGGTGAACAAGGAGCTAAGAAACCAAGATTCACTTAAAGATTTTAAAACACAATGTTACTTTACGACACCTGCAAATGTTTGGCCTATTGTTTATTTTACATGATTTTGATCTGTGAGCTAGATATTTTTTCGTGCCATTTTTTCAGATAAATAGTTCAAGGCATGCTTTTATATTTGTTCTCAATGATGTTTTTGCTGGTAAATATATATCTTTGTATCTATTAATCTTGTATCTCCAGATTAAAGCTCACTTTTCCCATTTTGTAAGATTGTGACAAAATAAAGCCTTTAATATAAGTAATTTAACATTGTAAATTAAAATGACAAGGACTTTTGAAATAACTTTAACTTGATCTCAATTTCTATTACCATACCTGAAATTCATGTTAGAACATAGTCTGTTTGTAAAGGGTGGCTACCAGGAAGGCCACTTCTGGGAATAATTTGACAATCTCACATGAGACAGATCAAGCAAGTAGTTTATGACTTTTAGAAACCCCTTTTTGTGTCTTTTTCCCCTTTGTATCAAAATCTGTCAGGATCATCTGCAACATTTTTGACGCTATCTGACCTGTTTTGATTAATATGACAGGATTTCACTTTTCAAAAATTATTTGTACCTGATGTCGAGATTTGTTATAATTTTTAATCTTTATTTAGACCAACAGCTTAAAAACTGCTAATAACACATAAAACAAACTGGATATAAGCAGAAGATATTTCTGTTTACTTAACCAAGAGCCTTTGTTAAATAATGAATGAACTGTTCATGTGTATGTATGCTCGCCTTTTTAAGGGAACTAAATTCTAAAAGCACCATTTGTCATTTATTGAATTAAAATGTGAGGACTCAAATCAGATAAACTAACTTGTTATTACTAATTCTACATTAGTGACCTCAGTCATGTTTATAAATCTGTGTTCTGATTTATTATGATAATATAAGAGTAGCATTTTTATTTTTTAGGGTTTTTTTTGATAGTAGTATTTTTAGATTCCATAGTCAGTATTCAGTCTTAAACTAATCAACAATATAGTTATTTGAATGCAAATGGAAAAAATAGACCATTTACTAGATTCTTCTTTATTATTAAACATAGCACTTTTAAAAAAATACAGTTTACTCCATTTTCTTTTTCAATGACTTCCATACTTACACATCGATCTAGCAATATTTGTTAGGCAAGGATAAAATCTGCAGTTAGTATTTAGAAAACTGTTATATTCTGATCCAAAACAATTTACTTATAAGTCTAGCGGCAAATCAAATAACCAATTAATGTACTTCTATTTATTTTAATTTAGTTTTCCTGGTTGTTTAGAATTTCATTGCTGAGATAAACGCATACATACTAATTACTATAAACATAGAATTATTGTGCTTTTAAAATTCAAACATTCAATTTATAGACTCAATCTTCTAATAAATATTTTCAAAGTTTTCATTTACTTAATCTAGATGTATTTGTTTGGAAACCTGTATCATACAAGTCCCCATGTAAATTTTTTGAAACTTTTTAAATTTAATTTTATTTTATTGAATTTATTGGGTGACATTGGTGAATAACATTATATGGGTTTCAGGTATACAATACTTCTGCAAACACAGAATACATGTTAGACATCCATTCTGTTGGATTTATGTGTTGAAAGCTTTACAAAATAGACAATTTTTATTCAATTTATTGGGTCGGCATCAGTTAATAAGATTACATAGGTTTCAAGTGTACAATTCTATGATACATCATCTGTACATTGCACTGTGCGGCCACCACCCAAAGTCAAATCTCTTTCCATCACCGTATATTTGACCCCCTTTATCGTCTGCTGTCCCACTCCTCTTCCCTCTGGCAACCACCATACGTTGTCTGTGTCTGGGTTTTTATTTGTTTGTTCCTTTGTCGCCTTCGGTTTTATACCCCACACATGAGTGAAACCATATGGCTCTTAGCTGTTTCTGTCTGATTGCTTTTCCTTAGCATAGTATCCTCAAGGTCCATCCATGTTGTTGCAAATGGCAGTATTTCATCTCTTCTTATGTCTGAGTAGTGTTCTATAGTATATATGTATCACATCTTTATCTAGTCAACTATCAAAGAACAGTTTGGTTCTTTCCATGACTTGGCCACTATGAATAGTGCTGCAATCAACATAGGTGTGCTTATGTGTTATGAATAAAAGTTTTCAAATTTTCTGGGTAGATGCCCAGAAGAAGGTGACTGAGTCATATGGTAACTGTATTCTTATTTTTTCGGAGGAGCCTCCATACTCTTTTCCATAGTGGCTGCTTTCATAGTTATTAGTAAAATAAACCATTAAAATCTGATTTTTAAGCCTTAAAACCACAATACAAACAGGTTCATACCTATTAAGGTCTCCTTTCCATCTCTCACGTGAGTTTCATCTGCACAATTAACTATCCCTGAGGTCTTCTCAGTGTGCTGCTGTCCCCCCTTATCCAAGGGGGACGTACTCCAAAACTGCCACTGGATTTCTGAGACGGCAGGTAGTGCTAGCTGTACCCTAGATCTACTGTTTTTTTCTATACATACCTACAAAGTTTATTTTATAAAGTAAGCAATTTTGTGGATAGATGATTGGTTCTTATTGTAGAACTTAGCAACCTCAACACACGCTGTTTATTCTTTCCTTAAGTTGAGAACTCTTACCTTTTCAACTTAAAGGAAGTGGTTTACAGCTTCTTTTTGACATTTGTGAATAGCCAGCATCACTACTCTTGTGCATTGGGGCCGTTATTGAGTATAGTAAGGGTTAGCTCTGCACAAACGCTGTGATAAGGTGACAGTCGATCTGATAACTTATCTGGCTACTAAGTGACTCATGGGGAGAACGCATGTGCAACATGGACACACTGCACAAAGGGATGATTCGTGTTCTAGAGCAAGACCATGTGCGATTTCATCATGCTACTCAGAATGGCACACCGTTTAAAACATAGGACTTGTTTATTGCTGGGATTTTATATTTAATGTTTGCAGACAGAGGTGGACCACAAGTAACTGAAACCACAGAATGCGAAACCATGGACCAGATGGGACTATTGTAGCTGTTTCAAAATACTAGCTAAAATTTCCTTTCCAGATATGTAACTGTAATTTGAATTTCAGAAAAAAAGGAAAACCTGTATATTTAGGTCTATGAATTAGATTCATACTTGGTTTTAAAAATCTGTTGTTTTGTATATTTTAATTCATCTACTCAGGCAATTCTGTGTTTTATTTTCTTCAGCAAAGCACATAACAAATGAGAATGGCTGCATTTTGTGGGGGGCTGAATTTGTGTTAGTCACAAATAACAGAAATTCTTCTTATGAGGTCCAAGTTTTATGTATATTTATTCATGTTTTCAGGGAAAATTAAAGCAAAATCTTTAAATGTTAGCCTCTATATAAAAGTAATTTATTATAAAAAGTGTGTTCGTTTTCTATTGCTATCATAACCAGTTGCCTCAAAGTTAGTGGCTTAAAACAATACAATTTATCATCTTACATTTCTGTTGGTCAGAAGTCTGGTATCTGCCTCACCAGACTAAAATCAAAGGGTTGGCAGTCTGTTTTCCTTTCTGTGGGCTCTAGGGGAGAATTTATATCCCGGTCTTTCAGATTGTTGGCAGAATTCAGTTCCCTGTGGTTGCAGAACTAAGGAACCTGTGTTCTCACTGACTCTCCTCTGAAGGCTGTCCCTAGTCTCTGGAGCCCAACTACGTTCCTGGGCTCACAGGCCCCTCCCTCCATCCTCAAAGCCAGCGATGATGGATTAAGACCTTATATTGCATCTCTCTGATCCACTCTTCTGCTTTCTAATTTCATGACTCCTGATTACAGTGGGCCCATCCTGAAAATCCAGCCCAGTCTCCTGATTTCATGTCCTTACATTTAATCACATCGACCACGTCTCTTTTGCCATGTAAGGTAACATACTCTCAGGTTTCAGGAATTTGAATCTGTGGTCTCTGGAATAGGGGCATTCATTATACTGCCTACCACACAAACCCAGAGAAAGAGTTTAAGTTCCCGAAATATGGTAAAAGTGAACAACCTCTTTTTAACATTAGACTGGACATCTTATAAACCAAGACAAATGATACCACCATGTGAGGGTAACTGCAAGATAAGGGAATAGAAGATGAAAAAATGAAGTGGCTATGTTTTATTTTCTCAGTCTCTTCACTCCATTTTTGTGTTACATGCACAGGTAAGAAGTAATAGCATCTGGTAGCAATTAATGTTTTCTTTTCTCTTACAAAATCAGCTCTAGGGAAAATTTTATAAATAGTGTATAATGATTTCTGAAAAATATGATTAACACTGCTTGGGAATTGAGATATGAACTTGACAAATTTGTGAAGTTGATGCAAAAACTGTTTTTGAAAAGGGAGGATTAACATTCTCTATATTATGTGCCAAGATTGGTATAATTCCGCTATTAGTCATTGGTCTGTATTCAAAACTGATAGATACTGATATTTGCTATGGAAATAATTTTGCTAAAAATAATTTTAAGAGACTATCTTTTTGTTTGTTACATTCAATGTATTGAAAATGTTTCTTTATATATATAAAGAGATCCCTGCTCCCATTTGTAAAACAGATTTTAAATCATTCAAAAGTGTTGATGTCCACAAAGATCTCCTTCTAAATTTACTTGAAATTTTATTCCTGATTTTTGTAGCTCCAAATTGTGATTTTGACTATCATGATGCCTGTTATAGATGTTTCACAAACTTGTGAACACTATAAATAATAGGCTTTTACAAGGATGTGCTATTTACATTTAGCTAAAGGCAACATATAATATGATGGGCACAGATCATTGCTTTATCCATGAAACTTACTGTTCCATCTTACTTGCATCAGTTTTAGTAAATTCCAGCACTTATTCATCAGAGTGTCATCAATCCAGAAAGATCTAAGTCTCCCATTACAAACATACAATAACTGTTGAGTGTTAGCAAATGCCTTTGCTTTCCACAATGCAGTCATCAAAGTAGATCACGTTCATTAAGAGCTTACTATGTGCCATGCATGTTCTAAGCTCTTTGCATGGACTATCTCATTGAATCCTCACTTTACATTTCTCATTTATATATGAGAAAATTGAGTCCCAGAGAGGGAAAGTTTCTTACCCAAAGTTACACAGAAGAAGAACCAGTTTTCACTGCGGCATTATTTACGGTGGTCAAGACATGAAGACGACCAAAGTGTCCTCCGATGGATGATGGATAAAGAGGACATGGTGCATGCATGGCATGGAATGCTACTCAGCCGTAAGAAAAGATGAAGTACTCCTATTTGCAACGACATAGATCTTGAGAAAATCATGCAAAGCAAAATAAGTCAGACAGAAAAAGTCAAGAAGCATATGATTTCACTCGTATGTGCGATACTAAGCTGAAAGCAATGGATGAACAAGTGAGACCAGCAACCATGCAAAAACTCACAGAGACAGACAACAGTATGGTGGTGACCAGAGGGAAAGGTGGGTGGGGGTAGTAAAGGATAAAGGGGGTCAAATTTATGGTGACGGAAGGAGACTTGCCTTTGTGTGGCAAACACACAATGCAATACACAGAACATGTTTCAGAATTGTACACCTGAAAACATGTAATTTTATTAACCAATGTCACCCCAATAGATTTGATAGAAAAAGAACTAGGTTTCATACCCAGGTCATGGGACTCATTGTTGTCCACTATTTCTCGGTCACTCCTAGTACATCATGAAACTACCAAATCATTAAGTTTAGGTGTTGATTAGATTAAGGAGCATGGCCTTGCAGTTTAGTAAGTACTATGGCAAGGGGAAGATGTGAAACAGCATATCGTAGGAAAAGTAATTCAGAACTTAGAAGGCCGGGGTTCCAGTCCCACTCTCTTCATTTGTCCGATGTGTGATATTGGATAAATCACTTAATATTTCGCAACTTTGGTTACCTCATTGGTAAAATGGGAGTCATGCTTCATTGTATTACTTGTTAGGAGGTTTAAGTGAAATAATATAAATCAAAGGACTTTTCACTGTACACATGTTAGATATCAATTATAAGAGAACTCATTGTCAGTAGCAGAGCATGGGTTAGTAAGCATAATTACAGAATAAACCACAGCAACACCACAATTAATGCATGGTATTTGAACTGAGTCGTTAAGTGTTTATGCTCTTCTTCCCTTTCCCTGTCTTTTATATGTGAATTATTATTTTAAATGAGATTATTCTAGCCATGGCTAGTGTGACTCAGTGGATTGAGCACTGGCCTGCTACCTGAAACGTTGTAGGTTCGATTCCCAGTCAGGGCACATGCCTGGGTTGTGGGCCAGGTCCCCAGTAGGGGGTACGCAAGAGACTGCCAATTGGTGTATCTCTTGCACATTGATGTTTATCACCCTTTCTTTCTCCCTTCCTTCCCCCCTCTCTAAAAATAAATAGATAAGATCTTTTTATAAAAATGAGGTTATTCTAGACCTTAATCAGAGTCTCGGAAAACACATTTCACACTTGATCCAAACTGATCTTTTGTTTCTCAATATGTAAAGTACTTGTATAATGTAAAATACTTATGCAGTAAATGTACAGAAACCTAATAGTCTATGGGACCCCTATCATGTCACTATGCTTATTGGTTTTCCCCCGAGGCCTTTTCTAAACTAAATGATGCTTAAAAGCTAATGTCTTTCCCTGCTAGCACCTCATTCTTGAAACACTTCTTTTGTCTATGCCTTGGCTCTCTATCCTGTTCTTCCTCTTTCCTTCCTGGCTACCCTTTTTCAGTAGTTCTTCAGTAAGCTTCTTTCCCTCTTCCATGTTCAGATCAGATGCTCCAGACTGTTCTTTCCTCAGAACTCTTCTTTCTCTAAACACTTTTTCGCTTGAAAACCCTGTCCATATCTGTTGCTTTCACTTCCAGCTCTCAGGAAACGAATCCCAAATAATAGCATTTGTCTTCTGAAATTCTTCAATGCCTCAAACTTCTGGCCTAAGATAAATATTGACATGACCCTGGTATTCAAACTCTTAAACAGAGTAGTGTCTTGAAAAGTGTTCGTCAGCTGGCTCCCATAAACATTTACCTGACCTTGGCATTCAAATTTTTAAACATAGAAGTATCCTGAAAATGCTCAACTGGCTCCCAATAAAATAAATAAATGAATAGCCCTGATATGTAGCATTTGCCCAACTCTGTGGTGGAAATTCTCCCATTGTGACCTGCTTCAAGCTAACGACAGGACATCACTGAACAATACACCACTGCCCTGACCACCTATCTTCATATTTTATCTCCAGTCCTTTTTTTTTTTGTTTCTTTTAAAAAAGATTTTATTTATTTATTTTTAGAGAGGGGGGGAAAGGAGGGATAAAGAGAGGCAGAGAAACATCAATGTGTGGTTGCCTCTAGTGCGCCCCCTCCTGGGGACCTGGCCAACAACCCAGGTTGTGCTGTGACTGGGAATAGAACCAGTGACCCTTTGGTTCATAGGCCAGCGCTCAATCCACTGAGCCACATCAGCCAGGGCTTTATCTCCAGTTTTATCTTCTCTTTCTGTGTGACATTAAACTAAAAATTGTGTGCTGAATATAGCTACACATTTCCACCTATTTGCTTTATACATTGCTATTTTGTTCCTACCAGTCTCTCCATTTGGAAAAGCCTCCCACTCCACCTTTTCCTACTGAAATTCTAATCAGCTTTTCCAGGCTACCCACCCTAACTTACTCTATGTTACATTCTTCTGTGAGTTGATTTCACCCATTCCAAATCTCCCTACCTTTTTCTACCATAAACATTGTAAGTATCATAAGTTCAGTGATTTGTTATTCTTCCCAACAGTACTCAGCCCAGAGTAGCCTCAATACCTGCAGTTGAAACAAATCGATAGCTCATGCGCAGCCCAGTCTCTCACTCGCAGCTGGTCAATATGGTTTGATGTATTCTAGTGATGCATTTAAATTTTTCCCTCATTTTTAAAGTAACAGAAAGATTTCTGTAACAGATCACCCATAACCCCAAAATCACTTGCTTAATCTTGTGTAGACTTGACCAATATCCAATGAATTTTCACAGTGAATGATTGTCTTTAACAATTAATTTAACATTATGGATTTAATTGACCATAGAATTTAACTCTTGTGGGAAAATTAGTACCACCAAACCCTCATTCCTCATCTACTTTTGGGCTGACTAAGGTATGAATGGAGGCAAATGCATTGGCTACAGCCTCTGAAGCAGCATTTATTTTCTACAATGCAGCTAATTTGTATTTTACTTGTGGCATTATTTAAACCTATTTCTCTTCTGCCTTCTTCCTACTTTAAGCAAAATGTCACAAAGAAAGAAATATCCCTTAATTATTCAAGTGATATTTCTTTATTTGTTTGGTTGGTTGTTTATTTTTCCTATCAATCATTTCTTTCTATTTTAATTGAGTGTGTATATATATATATATATATATATATTCCACTACCATTTATCCCTTTTATACCCCACTCCCCTTCTCAGTCAGCGCACTGATGTCTGTGTCCGTGAGTCCTTTTTCCTTTTGGCGGGATCCCTCCGCCCACTAGACCCCACATCCACCCACAGCTTCAGATGACATTTACATTTTCCCTAGAAAGCATCAAGAAAGCAGGGTGCTTGCCAAAAATGTGGGTGAATGGGTACACTGATAATCTATTTATGTAAACAGAGTGCAGACTTTTGGAGATTTCTCCTGAAGGTACTATTTACTGAGTTATAGAGTAACGCCCTGATGCCAACACTTAATTTGAACTTTTCCGTTATTTGCCGCTCTGTGAATTTATTTTTTTTTTGGAAACTTTAAATCCTATGCTAACTCAGGTGGTCTAGGCCATATTTATCTACATGAGTAAATTAAGCAATCGACAAATACACACAAAACACTTGAGATAGATTCTGTTCAAAAATCTAGATAAGAACATTGTGGAAGAGAAAGATGAGCCCATTTGGCCACTTGGATATGGCTGTTAAGTGTTACACCAGCATTTGAGCCTGGTGTGGGATGTTCTAGGCAGTCAGCATGCTGTTTTGTCCTGTTACCCAGTTTTCAGCCATTCCAGACACTTGTCAATGAAATGATGAAACAGCAGGAAAAGCCAGTGGGATCCAGCTGTAGAGTGTCAGGGAAAGCGGTTAATATTCTACTTTACTGGTCTTCAAGTATGATCAAAACACTTGTTTTGAAAGGTAAATCTGATGGTCATTTGAAAGATGGATTAGAAGAGGAGAAACCTAGGACTGTGTTTGCTCAGAAAACGGAGATGTGGGAGCATGCCGCAGATCAAGCAAAGCAATTAGGAAAATGGTCTTAAAATCATAAATTTCAAATCAGGATGTACTGCTTTGGGTTATTTCCTGTATTGAATATTCCTTTGTTTTGGGGCACCATCCCTTTGTATGGATAATTAGGTATCACGTCTATTACTGCTATTCTACGTCATAATAAATATTTTCCCTGTAAGGTAGTTTCTTTCTAAGTAACATGTTATTCACTGCTTCAAGGCAAACTTAAACATGAATTCTCTTATCACATTTAATATTTCTAAAGTAATTATTGGGTTTTTTGTAAGACCAATAAATTATCAATATAAACAGCAAAGAAAAAGATTGTATGTTTGGCAGAATTTCATGATTAGTAATGTCAGCTTTCAAAAGTAATTATATGAATATTTTCTATTTAAGGCTGCAAGTTTTCAAAATCATTCTAGACAAAACTCTGAAAACTGTCAATTGTTTTTAAATTATAGTTCTTATTTTTCTAATAGTCTCTTCCTATCTGGGGGAAGAAACTTCAGTAGAATCTACAAAAGGGTTTCCTTCAAATTATTTGAAATTATTTGCAAGGGATTTAGTAGTCTTTTGATAAAATGGACTTAGATTATAAATGTATATGTCATAAAATAAAATTATTTTCCAGCTAATTTTTAGAAAAACTGCAGACTATATGCCCACATTTTGCATATATATAATTGGATATAAAGTAGATTATTATAATAGTATTTTGTGACTTTTTAAACAGTTATTGGAGCAGATATCTATGATTGGATAGGCATATAATCATATAGGAATCAAAGACATAGGCATTCCCATTCTTGGCAAAATTCATTCTCTGAATTCTAAATTCAGAGTATGGTGGGGTAAAATCATCTTACCTTAAGGATCACATTTATTATTTTAACGACAAGATGCAATGATTGATTTTGACACCCAAAATGATACCAGAAGCTCTGTGATGTTCCTCTGGTATTCAAGTAGTAGAAAACAGTAATTACAGTGACCATGTAGTCTGCTCTCATTTTATTTGGGGAATGCTCAGTGAAGTCACCAGGAATTGTAAAGGACGCAAACACACATTCATCAGTGACATTCATCAGTGACTATATATGATCCACTACTTATTTTTTCATTCAAGCACTAATATGTTCATATAGTCATGTGTATGGCTACATTTTCACAGTGAAATTTTTTTAAAGATTTTGTTTATTTAATTTTAGAGAGAGGGGAAGGGAGGGAGAAAGAGAGGGAGAGAAATACCAACGTGTGGTTGCCTCTCACATGGCCCTCACTGGGGACCTGACCTGCAACCCAGGCATGTGCCCCGACGGGGAATCGAATCGGGACTTTTGGTTCGCAGGCCGGTGCTTAATCCACTGTGCCACACCAGCCACGTCTCACAGTGAAATTTTTATGGTGAATCATCCTTGGCTCTAAGAAAACTATGGAGCCCAAAGAAGAATTCTTGATTCAAGGCATCAGATAATTCTCAAATACCGTGCCTCCTTAGATTCCAAACATATTGTGAAGAACTGTGAAGAACTCTTGGCTGCTTTTGACTTGAGGTAGTTGTAAGAAATTCACTTTAATTTCCTCTCATTTCCTCACGTCAGATTAGCTTATTTCACCTAGTCAATGGCAAACATAAAATAACATTCTGCCCTTTCTCAATGCCGACTCTTAACCATAAATGGGTAAATGATATATTTATAAATCCATCAATTCCTTCACTCAGAGATAGTTAGAGACGTATCTTACTAAACATCTTTTATCACCTGTTGGTCAGTTGACTAGGTCCAACTCTCAAATGTGACCAAATGCCTTGTTTTTCACAGGAAAATAACACATTTTGAGTCATAATTTAACTATAACCAAAGAATCAATTCAAAATTATTATAGTCCTGGAAGGTTCTATGGCACTAATAATAAGACAAACTAAAATACAAATCATTCCTTGAGGACCATTTCCTCATTTTCAGTTGATGAGCTGGTGCCCAGTGCATATCTCCATATCCTTGATGCTACCTAGCAAATACTCACTAAGTATACAGAAATTTGTGAAATGCTCAGTGCCTCGTTCCCTGGAAAAGGCTAATATCCTCCTCAAGCACTGACCTCCTAATATCAGTGCTTGCTGACATCCCATATATCAGCTCTTTTATTGTTGTGATGGATTTGGGGGTTTATGGTCACATTTACCAGGTGACAGTTTTGAGAAACAGAGCAAAAAGTAGTCACAGTCTTTTCCTATGTGCCTTATAGAAATGCTATATGCCTTTCTTAAAACCAAGGCTTGCACTGACATTGCATCCAGGCTCAGTTTTGCTTACAAGTAAACCTGATGGTGAGGCTGGAATATTGTATTCCTACTGCTTTTCTTTGCTAAAATTATTCACTTGTTAAATTGATTTTTTGCTGCCTTTCATGTGTGATTGAGCTACAGTAGAAGTGAAAATGATGATATTCCATGTTGAAATACATTATCTCTTATTGCTAAACAAAATATACAAAATATTTGGAGCTGAACACTCAACAATGTTTTCTACATTACAATTCCTTAAAAATATAAATTCAAGACACTGCTTCACCAATATCTTCAGTAGATCTGGAAATTATGGTTTCTGTGGGCAAGTGAGATACTGAAGCGTGTACCATTTCATTTGCATTGAAAGAGGAGTTTGAAGTTAATATAGATGCTGAAATAGAAAAGTGTTTAAGTGGGAAGATAATGTTAACTCAGCACTACCATTGCTTTGATCTTTGTTTGAAGTCTTACAAAACTAGATTGCAGTTTGATTGACAACCTTGTCAAGCACCAATGAAGGCCAACACTGTAATTTGAAAAGGCCGCATTTACAAAACTTGAAACCCAGGTTTTGTCATGGCACTGCTTCATCAGTGGAAGATGGCATTTGATATGGTTTTTAAATGAATGTGTACACTGCTAGATACAGCTAAACCTGGTGGTTTCTGTGTCTTGGCTTCCTGAATCCCGTTCGCCTATTCAAACACGGAGTTCAGGTCAGTTAAGTCTCTGTTAGGGAATGTGACTGAGAATCTGCTGTGAGGAAGCCTCACAAAACAGCCTAATCATCCCAGCACCTGGCTTTTTCAGAATACGACTGTGCGGGTTTGTAGCATGTTGGTATAATAGTGCAGTTTACCACAAGCTAAGCACCAGGTTTTGTATTGGTTGGCCAGAGTCTGCTAAGCTTTTTCTGTTTTTTTTTTCCATAAAATAAAAGATACATTTTTCATTTCCACCAATAACTTTATTGATTTGGATAGTTGGAGTACCTTGGCTATCTCCCGTGTAGTAGGACATTGATTGTTCTCGATGAATGTCTCAATTTGATCGCTATCAACTTCAACTGGTCTGCCTGACCGTGGAGCATCGTCCAGCGAGAAATCTCCAGCACGAAACTTTGCAAACCACTTTTGACATGTTCGATCAGTCACAGCACCTTCTCCACCCACTGCGCAAATCTTTTTCTTTTGCATTTCAGTTGCGTTTTACCTATCTTGAAATAATAAAGCATAAGATTCCTGAAAAACCAATTCAAAAGAACCTTTGCACTCCAAAGTTCATAGCAGCACAATTCACAATAGCCAAGTTCTGGAAGCAGCCTAAGTGCCCATCTACAAATGAATGGATTGAGATACTCTGGTACATTTACACAATGGAATTCTACACAGCAGAAAGGAAGAAGGAGCTTATACCCTTTGCAACAGCATGGATGGAACTGGAGAGCATTATGCTAAGTGAAGTAAGCCAGGCAGTGAGGGACAAATACCATATGATCTCACCTTTAACCGGATCATAACCAACAAAAGCAGAAAGCAAGCAAAACATAACCAGAGACA